>MU223453.1:3697561-3746106 GCA_018584345.1 Thuja plicata | reverse complement strand
ATGCTACTTATAAATCAACTATTTAATAATAGAAGACCTACTAGTTGATTTCCTTTTGAACTTTTATCTTAGTAAATATTTACCAGAAGGGGTTAAATGTTCAAATCAGATAATTTTATTAAACATCGTTATTTAGGAGATCATCTTAATTTATAATAAAATTTGAAATAACAAGGTTGAAGATTTAACTTGAAATTTATATTTAATTATAAAGGAGAAACCTAATTAAATTTCCTAGGTAAACTTAGGGACTCTTAATGTTATTTTTATGTGCTCAATATATGTGGCCAGTGTACTGACTTCTATAAAAATAATATTAAGAAGCACCATAACCTAGAGGGTTTTATATTAACATAGAATCCTTAGCTTTTAAGTAAATCCAACCTTTTCGAATGACCCTGGAGACGGAGAATAGTGAGTCTTTCTCTCCTTCTCCACATCATCAAACTCTATTAACAAAATATAGTGAATGACATGCGTACTCCGTATGACCTCACCCTGTTAAATTCTCGAGTATTATCCTAAAATTATTCCTAGTCAAACTTATGATTAACGTCACTTTATGTAACTAATCTGTTAGTAGACGTTTAGGGTCAAGGGAGGTTGACACTTGTCATGATTCCCCTTAGACCCTCTTGTTAGTAATAATAATATTTAATTTCTTCTTAACAAAAAAAAAAAAAAGTTGTTGCGTTTTGGGCATGACACTTCCAAAGAGGGTTAGTAACAAAAAACTAGATATTAGAAAAAAAACCTGCAAACACCAATGAGTTAAGAAGTGAAACTTAAGCTTCTCTCTTCAAAAAAGTCTCCAAAACAAGGTGTGCTCTACAAAATGGTAACGTTCCAAAATTTTCACTCAAACAAGGATTAGTAACCTCAAGCTCTGATACCATGAAAGGAAAAAATCAAGAACAAAGAAAAACAAGAATCCAAGAGAGATAATTGTATAGAAGATTGTTACCATGAGAAATGCATATAATTGGAGCATACACCAAAGAGACAAGACACATATAATAGAAGTTTTGAAAGTAGAAAAGAAAAGAAAAACGCCCTTGTAAATTATGAATGAGGCAAAGCCAGAGAGAGAGAGAGAGAGAGAGAGAGAGAGAGAGAGAGGCACATCTATTAAATAGAGACAAGGAGAGGAGTTAATAAGTAAATCACAAATCTATGAATTCCACCATTCAAATAGGTGTGTGCAAACTAGCAACATCCTCTTAAGGAGGATAAACTATTTTTCTTAATAAAGGAATTACAAAGAAATGACATGTCCTCCTATTTGTACTAGAGGAAAAAATAAATGTAGGATACCTTGGTTTATCCTATTTAAATAAATACAACCAAGGAAAGATTAAATATTCTAACAACCAACAAGGCATGAACATATTCAATTGATTTGAACCTTTGTTTAAACTTAGTTTTGAGTGTAATCTAAACAATGGTGGATTTCTTCAAGGTTGTAAAACCAATTAACAACAACACCTTATAGTGTCTCAATGAACAACCTCGCTAAGATGTCTTCATGTTCAATGCCAAGGACTCCACATGCAATATAGAAGGCCCTGATGTATTTTTTGGGATGTTACTTCTCATACCTGTGAAACTTAGGAAATTTTTCCATGAACCTTGAGGAAGAGGATGAATGAGTGGTGTCAAATTGAGTGGACCAAAAGCATTCCCCAAAGGACCTTGGGCATCCATATAACATATTCTTGGTAAAATATTAACAAAGTACAAGAAAAAAATAAAATGAAAAGGACACTGGTATACTTCAAACAAAAGTTTGAGGCTTTCAAATGCGTATCATGTCCCCAACGAAGTCGCCAAAAATTATTGGCTGAATATTTTACACCTGAAAGTTTTTAAATCAATTGCAAATTAGAAGTTTCAACCATAACACATGAGACAAAGTATCTCCTAATTATAAGGGAAGGTTCCCTCTGTCTATTGCTACTAAAAACAACTAACACTAACTAGAGCCTAAGATTACGCACACTAAGCTAATCAATTAGGTGTTACATTCACCATATTCTCTTTCTTCCAAATAGGTGTTCTTATTTCATCATATCCTCTTATTTTAGGATATATTTTCTTTTCCTGCAATAAAATATCAAGTACAATGTAGCAAAATCAATTATCAGAAAACTCATAAGAGCTCAAAGATTTTTTGTGACTTCTTACGTGAATTTAGGAATAGAGATAGAATATACATGCAACTCAAAGGCTACAACACATATTACACCTTAAACACACAAATTTTTTTTTAAAAAAAAAAAGTAGTACAAAGACTACACATTATGTTGGTTTACCCTACTAATGATGGTTTACTGAGAGGGGGGTTGTAAATAAGAAAATATTGAAACTTAACACTTTAAAACTAAACCTCTGATTCAACTGGGTGATTCAAATAATAGCATTTACCTAAACTTTTAAACACTTCACAAACTTGACAAACAATGATGGGGAAATAATTTGTCTCTATTTTATATTGATTTTATGCTCTGTTTTAAGACATTTCCAAAACACTTGTGAAATTTTTAAGTACTTGAAATTATGATCATGCTATAAGTACAGTCAGAACCACCAAAACCTATGGGTAGATAGTAGTGACATACTTTGTTAAATATTATATATATGCCATAATATTTCATATAATTGTTTGAATGTATGTCCTAATATTTAAATTAAGTTGAATAGTTGACTTGAATGTATATGCATGTGATACTAATCTGCCAGGTAAGAGGAGCAGCTTGAGAGTGGATCAAAAATATTGATGAGGAAATGAAGAATTCCCAACTGCAATAAGGAGAACCGTTATAACACCGCAGGACATGCCTGCTAAATTGAAGGAAGTGTCATTTCAGGAAATATAGGAACACAACTATGCTATATTTTCTCTGCGATCAAATACTCTGTTGAAGCAATTATCTAGTCTTTATGATATTTTATCATGGGTTGGTACATTCTCCTTTCTTTATGGTGTGAATAATTCAGACCTTATCTTTTTTTTTTAAATAAATATCAATCCTTTATATAAGGGAGATGATTGTTAGATTGTATTTTTCTAGTTTTTGGATGATACCATTGTTATAATTAGAATAAAAGTTACTCTTTTAGTTTTGTACATTGTTTCACCATGATGTAATCAAATTTTCTTGAAATACAATGATGGAGTGATTTTGAGTTATATTATGTGTTAGTAGTTAGTAGAAGCCGAGCAAGGGGGCCCACTTGGAAGGTGGATTAGAGTATATTAGGTTAAGTTGCTTTTAGCATTTATAACATTTCAAGTAGAATTTATTGTTTCCTCATACAACAATATAAATCATGTATGTTCATGCAACAGCTGCAGGGATAATTATAGTGAATGCTTTGGGTTGATAGAATAGGTTAAAGTTGAGCTTACAGTTGTGAGCATTAATTTCATTAAGTATTTGTGTGTGTTTACTTTCCTGCAACAATAGCGTAGGTCTCTTTCATGTATTTTGCCTTCTTGCAGCTTAAGTGATATGACTCTTTGAAGAGACTTAGTGCACAAATCATGTTGTCCCATTTCAAGTATACGTCCCTGGGTTGACAATTCAAATGCACTTTATGATAGGGAAAATAATCCTTAGTTTGAATACACTATTCCTAGGAGAAGCTTTGGCATGATTATTATTACCTATTGTGGAGTTGTTCATTTTTGGCGCTGTTGTTAGGGATGGTGTCAAGCTGAGAACCTTATTAAGTCATTTTTTCATTTTTTAGATAGTTTCACGATTCCTAGATAGTAGTTTGCAGTCCTGAACTTGATTTACAAGTTTACATAATTACTTGCATGCATCAAAGAGGAAGAAGGTGAGATGACCATGGTAGATTCCTCCCAAGGGAATCTGTTAATCTGAACGAATAATTTGAAGAAGTTGAATTACCTTTTGTTGACGCAAGTCCTAAATTTCATATAACACCTTCATCTGAAGAAGACCCTTTTGATCTAGTTGACATTCTGCCTTTTGCTAAAATTTTAGTGAGTTTTCTTGACGATTCCACTCCAAGTGCACCTGCCATTCATAATCTAGTTGCTAATGTTCCTTTCCAGCAACAACTTCATTTACAAATACCTCCAATAATGGCACAACCTACCTTTCCATTTCCTATTCCTAGCCTTATCAATAATGCTAACTTAAAAAACATACCCACTACCACACTCCCAAAGTTTTATGGCCTAATAACTGAAGACCCTAACACCTTTTTGTTTGAGTTTGACATTATTTGTCAAAGCTTTGACTACAAAACTGATGGTCACAAACTCAATTTGTTTCCAGAAACATTGAAGGAGTCATCTCTCAGATGTTTTATGAGATTAGGAGTTGATCCAGTAACTAGCTGGGATTAGATGCAAACTCTATTTCTGCAAAAATACAAAGAGTATTGTAAGGGGGGTGACTTAAGAGGAGATAAAAAATTTTGAATGTCACAGAAGGAAGACGAAACTCTGGAAGATTACGTTTCACGCTTCTTGTACAACTTGTAGAAGAATCCACAACATGTGCTGGGGGAGGATTCACAAAAACTCATTTTCTTGAGAGGAGTAAATGACAACTGCCTTGAAGAGCTGGACCTTATAGCTAGAGGAGATATATCTCAATCTTCCTGGGATGATCTTAAGAAAATATTCCTTAATTATTCAAGATTAACTATAAAGAAGGGCAAAGGATTTCAATCCACACTTGCTAATGGGACTAGCTCGGGCATTTCTAAGATAGAAATCTTGAACTCATTGTCAGATTTCAAGCAAGACATTGTAAATGATGTTGCTACACACCTAGATACAATGAATGCCAAAAAGAAGCATGCAGATGCTAAAGCACAACTAACTTAATATTGTCCTCACTATCACAAGCAAAAGAAAGATTGTGGGTGCAAACTGGTAGAAAATTTGGAGAACCAACACCTTCCTACCGAGTACATGAAAATAGAAGGAGAGGACGAGCAAGTGTTCTTTGTTGCTCAACGTTGGTCATGAGCCTCAAGATAAGGTGTGCCTCAAGACCCTTTGCAATTTTCTAATCCTTATAATAACCAATGGAAAAACCAAAATTTTCAAAATCCTTCTCAGTGCTCCCAACTTGCTTGGAATAATGCATGGCCTAATACTCAGAAGAACCAGTGGTTTAACCCATAGAAAACCCAATGGCCTCAACCTCAAAATCAATGGCAGCCACCACATGGGAATTGGCAACCATATAACTAGTGGAGAGGACCTCAACAATGGCCTAGTCAAAATCCTGGTTATCAACCCTTACCACCTCCATTTCTTAACCTGCAATAATGCCACCTCCTGCAGCCACAAGTCCTAATCCAAGGCCAACACAATCGTCTGCTCAGTTACAACCCAATCCTAACAACAAAAAACAATAACAACCAATGTACACTACTAATGCTCAACAATACCCTACCTATGCAATAGAAATAACTGATATTCACTTGAGATCTTGTACTAACCTGCCTGCACCAGAACCTCCTGTTATAACGGAAGTTACAGACCTTCCTACAACATCAACACCACTTCTAGAATCTACATTGCAAAATACTATCACACAAGCTAATATCTCAAGTCAAATTGATGTTAACACCTTAGTTAATCCTCCTTCTCCTCAAAGGCTTAGTATGGAAAAACCTATACCCCAGAAGCAAACATCATTTGACATCCTTGACCAACTGAAAAATATGCATATCCATATTCCACTCTTTCAATTTATTAAAGATGTTCCTCTGTATGGGAAAGCCATTAAGGAAGCCTGCCTCAAAAAGTTTGGATGTAAGAAAAAGGATCCCCAAATAGTACATATTATAGGTCAACTTACAAATATTATGTTGGGAAATATAGTCATTCCAAAGTAATCTGACCCTGGAAGCCCAGTTGTTGATATTATAATTAATTTCCAGTCTATGAAGAATGCTCTAGTAGATTTGGGAGCATCTATAAATGTTATGATTAAGGATACCATGCATAGGTTGAGTATAGAGGGATTAAGGACCACTCCAACAATCTTGCAAATTGCAGATAGTTCAATTGTCACCCCAGATGGCATAATAGAAGATATAGTAGTCACATTGGATTCCTGTGAATATCCTTCTGAATTCTTGATATTATCACCTAAGGTCAATTTTTCTGGTTATCCATATATCCTTGGATGACCTTGGTTAGCCACAACTAATGCTAATATCAATTATAGATCAGGTAACATGACAATCTCAAATGGCCAAGCAATCAATAAATTAGCATTATATCCTCCTGCCCAACCACAACCAGATTAGAGTACTCCTATTTGGCCAAACTTTGGAGATGAGGAAGAAGAGATAAACTCTATTTCTCAACTAATGATGTTACACAGACAATCATTCCTAAAATTGCAAGAAGATGATGATGTGATTCAAAGTATCCTTACCAATGACTGTGTCACAGAAAAAGATATTTCTGAAAGCTCTATTCTTCAGTTGTCTACCTATGAGGACTGTGTTTTCCCAGTAGGACCTGATATTATCCATAAATTACTGCCTTGTGAGATATCTACAAGATGAATACCTACAATATCCATGCTTGAGCTAACAACTAATGTGGAGCTCTCTCCTAGCCACAATCTTCATGTTAACAGTCAATTGCCACCACAACAATTAGCATTGTTAAATCAACTCCTTTGTAAACATGAAAAATATTTTTCTTGGAACTATGGAGACATGATAGGATTGAGCCCAAAAATCTGTAAACACAGAATTTACATCAATGAAGGCATTCTACCTCTTTGCCAACCTCAGAGAAGGATTAACCGAACCTTAAGAGAATTTGTAAAGACTGAGCTGCAAAAGTTGTTGGATGCTAGTTTTATTTATCCAATCTTAGATAGTAAATAGGTTTCACCTTTGGTAATAGTCCCTAAAAAGGGGGGTAAATGGAGAATATGTGTAGATTATAGAGAGATGAAAAATGTAACAAAGAAAGATCATTTTCCCTTCTCATTCATTGATCAAGTTCTAGATACTTTAGCTGGTAAAAAGTACATCTCTTTTCTTGATGGATACAACAGATATAATCAGATTAGTATTGCTTCAGAGGATCAAGAAAATACAAAATTTACATGTCCTTTGGGAACATATGCATATTCGGTGTTACCTTTTGGTTTATGTAATGCACCAACCACTTTACAAAGGGTTGTAATCAACATTTTAGCTGATATATCACATGGTTGCATGGAAATATATATAGACAATTTCACCACATTTGGTGTTACTTTTGAAGAAGCTTTGAATAACTTGGAAAGTGTTGGTCAGATGTCAAGAAAACAACATATCCCTGAACAGTGAGAAATATTTCATGTTGATGCAAGAAGGAGTGGTGCTAGGACACTTCATCTCAGAAGCTGGCATCCAAGTGGACCATGCAAAAATAGAGGTAATTCTTACATTTCCTACACCTACTAAGCAAAAAGATGTTAGATCCTTTTTAGGACATGTTGGCTATTATAGGCGCTTCATTCAAAATTTTAGTCAAATAGCTAGTCCACTATACACCTTGCTTACAAAAGAAGCAAAGTTTACATGGACACCAGCCTATGAGGAATCTTTCATGTAGCTCAAGTCCCTTCTTAAAAAAACACCAGTACTTAGGTGGCCTGATTGGTCTTTACCATTCCACATATATACAGATGCTTCTGACTATGCAATAGGTGTTGTCTTGGGCCAAAAATCTAATAACCTTGAAAATGTTATTTACTATATCATCAAAAGTTTACATGGGCCAGAGTTAAATTATAGAGTCACTGAAATAGAATTACTGGCAGTGGTTTATGATTTGAATAATTTTTGTCATTATGTAACAAGCTATCCTATCTTTGTTCATACTAACCATGAGAAAATAAAATATCTTATGAACAAACCTGCCATTTCAGGTAGGCTAGCAAGATGGCTTTTACTCTTACAAGAATTTGATATAACAATAATTTTTATTTTTTTTGATGGAGGGTTTAGGAACCCGATACGGTCCCACACATGCCTCTTTAGCTTAGAGCCAAGGACTGAGGAGCATCCACACTGCCAAATTCGCCTGGGGCACGATCCCAGCTTCATCCCTTATGATGTCGGGCCTTGCACTCGGCAAGACTTGATCCTTGGTGGGCTCTTTGTGAACCATTTAACTTCACCAGTAGACCCAGGGCCCATTGACGATATAACAATACTTGACAAGCAAGGGAAAGCAAATGTTGTAGCTAATTATTTATCAAGAATCCAAAATGATGACACTGACACCTCTATGATAGATGATACATTCCTTGATGAACATCTATTCCATATTGTTGTCAAGAGTCCATGGTATGCTAATATAGCCAATTACCTTGAAGTTGACAAGATGCCTACACATTTCTCTCCTAAGGACAAAATAATTCTCATTGAGAAAAGTTTTCAATTTTCTTGGATTGACAATACATCGTTCTATATTGTTCCATACCAAGTCATGAGAAGGTGTGTGCGTGAAGATGAAACATATGATATCCTCTATGATTGTCACAATGAGCCCTGTGGAGGACACTTTGCAACTAAGAGGACAACTCTAAAAATATTAATAAGTTATTACTGGACCACACTTCACAGAGATGCAACCAATTATGCCAAGAAATGTGATAAATGCCAAAGGATGGGCCGTCCAACCAAATCAGATGAAATGCATTTGCATCCACAAGTGGTTGTCACACCATTTGATAAGTGGGGAATGGATTTTATTGGTCCCATAGACCCCTCATCTAATGGAAATTCCTACATTCTGGTATGCACAGACTATCTAACCAAATGGGTTAAAGTGAAGGCAATGACACTTGCCCATGATCATAAAGTAGCAGAGTTCCTATATGAAGAAATATTCACCCACTATGGTGTGCCAAGAGAGCTTGTAACCAATCAAGGAGTAAAATTTACATCAAAACTGATCACAGTACTCATGAAAGAATACAACATCGGACACAGGAAGTCCAGTCCCTACCATCCACAAGCCAATGGTCAGGTGGAGGTCACCGATAGAGGAATAGAAGCAATTCTCACAAAAATAGTTCACCTCCACCACCGTGACTGGAGAACCCACCTTTCAGAAGTAGCCTGGGCATACAAAACCACATGGAAGACAACTACATGATTCACTCTATTTGAATTATTGTATGGGAAAGCATCCATGTTTCCCATTGAGTTTGAGCATAAACATTATGTACTGCCCTGAAGCTAAACATTGATCTTCTTGCAGCACAACGAGACCGCCTGCTACATCTCAATTCTCTGGATGAGATGAGAAAATCCGCATTGGAGTGCACAGAGATAGTCCAAAAATAGAGGAATAAATGGCACAACTCCCACATCAAGAACAAAAAATTTCAAGTAGGTGATTGGGCACTACTATTTGATTCCAGATTTCAAGAAACACTAGGCAAATTACAAACAAGATGGTTAGGCCCATATTAAATAGATCATGTATTCAAAAATGGAGCAGTCCAGCTGACAACAATTGATCTAGTGCATTTCAGACTATTGGTCAAGGTGCATTGAATTTGTCTATACCGTCAACCCCAAACCAAGGATGACTTCCTGCAACAATTTAGAGACACAACTTCACAAGCACAACAGGTAATAATTCCTGTAGCAAAGGGTGCAATCCTTCCTGCAACTCCAACCTAATGATCCTTCGTGTATGCTCATAATAAATACTTAATTTTCTAATGAATTTCCACTGTCCATTCATTTTCTATATTCTTCTTTCCAACCCACTTCACCTCTCTACCTTCCACCCATACATCCTCCACGTCATCACATCTTTCAATATTTTTGTGTTTTCAATAAGAGCTCCATCAACTGACGTATACCTCCGCAACACTTGTTCTATTCTCACCACCTTTTTCGCACATGTGGCAACAAAATGATAGGTATAAATTTTCTATTTTTCCACTTTTAGCACACACATTATGGTAATTATATCTAATACTACGGAATATCTATAATTTAGCATTACACCAGTTTCTTACCCCATGCTAAGTGTGACAAGTGTAGACACTTGTCTTAATTTCATAGGGGTCAGGGAAGTGTATTAAATTTTCCATGTCACTACTAGTTGTACCTCTCATTCTTTGCAAGATTCTCTATCAATTAAAATTTTTACTGGTGCCTTATTTCATTAAGTCCTTTTATTTTTTGCACAAGTGTCATACTATAATTCCCAAATATCTTTGATTTCTGACTTGATGTGACCCTAAAAAGACATAATCAAGTTATGTGTAAAATACTTGCACTTAAAGCTATAATTCCTTGCTGAAAGTGCCATCATTGCTCTTTTCAAAAATAGAGATTGCAAGGAAATTTGTTGTGTTAAGTGCAGTTATAAGCTTAAATTCAGGGTGTTTAAAAAAAAAAAGATTAAGAAATTGGGAAGTTGTAGAGCAGAGGAAATTGTGAATTGAAAAATTACAACAGAATTTGAAGGAAGCATTTGGAACAATGGGAGTGAAGTTGATGCGCATGAGCCAGCGGTCCATACCATTCTGATCATGAATGTATAAGCAGTTCAGAGATTCAATGCTTGTGGATGGCTTGGGTATTTCCTAAAACTAACAAAATTCGATGATGAAGTAGCCACAAAATTTATGAGAACATTTGAGGAGGGAAAGGAAAGTGTATGGGGTTTAACGGTTATGGAAACAGAGGAATGCATTGCAGAAGTAACAAGGTTTCTAGCAATTGGGGAGCATTATCCCAATGAACATGATGCTAGGTCAGCTCGAGCTCAATTCACTCTTCTTGCAGACCCTCCATTGGAGATAAACAAACAAGGATGCAAGCGCATGTGACTTCCTCCCTCATTCAACAAGATGGTGATGCACATTATAAGGTACCTCACCTATGATGGAATGTTTTCCCATTTGCATGCACACCATTTTAAATTGCTTAGCTATGTCAGACATAGTTTTCTAGTCATTATTCCACATTTTCTATATAATATGCTGAGCATTAGTGTCAAAGAAACGCAGAAAGGAAATACAAATTCTATTTATCACCATGCCCTAATTAAATTGTTAGTTGAAAAATACCTTAGAGATGTGTCTCCCTTGGCATGGGAAGAATTTGTTCAATTTAAAACTTTGCAACCCTTGGAAGAACCTGTTGAACAACCTATTAATGATAATGCAACACCCTCTGATCCAACTAATAAAACAACCACCCAAAAAGGAGAACCTAAAAATCTTGCATAAAATAGACCTTCTTCTTCTCCCAAGGGCAATGTAACTACCTCTTCTTAGAAGATAGAAAAAAGAAAAGTGGGTGATGTAGAATCCCAAGTCTATTTGTTATCGAGAGTCAACTTGACTCTGCTTCAAGGTCCCTGAATGGACCTTATAGGGTATTATCAAACCCTAACTTGAGGAAGTCACTAAGATCTTCACCTCAAGTTCTCTAGACCTGGTTCTCACCATAAAGCTACTATTTCATGTTGTGGAATATAATAGGATAGATCCATCCTCCTAGCTAAACCAATTGGTTCAACTTGAATAACATAACAATACACATTGCACATAGAAACCATCACAAAAATGCTCAAGATAATTCTCCAAATTCTCTCTGTATTCACAAACTCTAATCTATTTCAAAATACAATGCATTCCTCTCTTTTTCCTAATGCGACTCTCTTACAAAAGCTTTCAACTATATATCTATCTCTCATAAATATCTCTAAAATATCTCGTGCTCTTTAACAACTTCAACCACCTTTCACAGAAGGCATGGTTGAGCCATAAATGACCCTCCCATCACTGGAATAGGTGTCACTATCCATCAAAGACAAAAACAACATGATGAGAGTCATTGCAATTGACCCAGCTTGTCACAAACATCACATCTGGCGTTTCCTGGGCTGTTAACCGAGATAACCGAGCAACAGACCACCATTATCAAGCACCAGTCCCAAGTGTCAAAGTTAACCTTTGTCTTCAATACCCGAGCGCTAGTCAACAACCCAAAATCTACAAGCAACCTTGAGCAAAATAACCGAGTAACAACCCCAAGCACCAAGTGTAACCCGAGAGACATTATCGAGTGACATCCCTGAGTCATTCCGCACAACATACTTGAGCAACCTAGTTTAAACTAAGCAAGATTCTTGAGTAGCATTACCGAGCAAAAGAGTTGCCTGACCACCAATATAACTTAGTGGCAATTCATCAATTTTGGTAGCTAGAGCTTTGTTGGATTTTCAGAGGTTTACAAACTACCTCAACACACACTTTAAACTAGAAAACAACTACTAAGAAACTATGGTGTTTTTTCACTGGTTGACCTTGGTCATTACAAGAATGGTGGAACAAAACACCTTACAAACTGAAAATGCTTTCCATCCTAGAAATATTTTTAACCTTAGGTGCTCCTGCACCATACTCCCCAAACAAAAAGAAATCAACTTCTAGGTGATTGGAGTAAGTCAGGATTGACGCCTAACTTCTTGAAGTCAGTTTATTGCACCCATGTAGCCTTGGAATCATCTTGTCCTTGCTATTTGACCAGATTTTCCATATAGGTCTGCCTTCTAGTCTGCTTGGCAAATCTTGAATTTAGAATCTCTCCTACCTATAGTTTCAGTGTAATAGGAAGTTTGAGTGCTCTGAGATCCTCAGTATCTGCTGTTAGGTCATAATCTCCTTCTGGAATTGGTCCTTTATAGGATACCAAATCAACCACATTGAAAATAGGAGATAATCCTATGTCTACAGGAAGATCAAATTTATAAGCATTAGACCCATACTTTTCAAATATTGCACAAGGGCCTATCTTCCTCATCTAAAGTTTACTCAGATATCCTTTCTACAACCTTGATTTATTAAGGTGCACCATGACCATATCTCCAACTGTAAATTGAATATCTCTTTTCCTTGCATCTACCTTCTTCTTGGTGTGAGTTGTACTCTCTACCAATGTTTTTTTAACTGAGTCATGGACCTCCTTCATGGATTGAGAAAAATCTTCAGCATACCCACTCCTCTCTGCATTGTTGCCAAGATCCCTTAATTCACATATACCCCTGGGATGAATCTCATACACTATTTCAAAAGGGCTCTTTCCAGTGGATCTATTGATTGTATCATTGTATGCAGATTCTTCTTGATCAAGTAATTGATATCATGATTGTCCATACTCCTTGGTGAGGCATCTCAAAATATTTCCTAAGCTTTGGTTTCACCACTTTAGTCTGACCATCAGTCTGTGGATGATATGATGAGATAAAATAAATATTTGTACAAAGCTTCTACCATAAGGTTTTCCAAAAATGACTCATAAACTTGGAGTCTCTATTTGATACAATACTCAAAGTTAATCCATGTATCCTTACTACTTCTCTAAAGAACATATTTTCTATGTAACATGCATCATGTGTGGTCTTGCATGGAACAAAGTGAGCCATCTTTATGAACCTATCAATAATCACAAAGATGTTGTCCAGTCCTTGCTTGGTCTTCAGTAGTCCAACTACAAAATCCATACTAAGGCATTCCCATGGTCTATTTGGGATAGGAAGGGGTTGATACAATCCTACATTGGATGAAGTCCCTTTGGCCTTCTGACAAACCATACAAGTCTCTACATACCTTTGGACGTCCCGATTCATTCTTGGCCAATAGTAATACCTCTTGACCAATTCTAGAGTCTTATTCAACCCAAAATGTCCACTTAAGGAACCATTATGCTTTTCTTGTACTAGGTTCTCTCTCATGGAGCCTCTTGGTACATAGAGTTTTCCTCCCTTAAATAGAAGACTTTCTTGAAGAGTATACTCCGAATACTCACTATGAAAATGATTTTGATACTCTTGACATACCTTGTATGCTACTGCAAAGTCTTCATCTGCTAGATGCAAATCTTTGAAGCTTTCAATGCCAATGCTCCTTTGCTGAACTTCTTGCACTGTGAGTAACCTTCTACTCAATGCATCGACTACCTTATTTTTTACTCCCTTCTTATGATTTATAGTGAAAGTATAGGCTTGTATATACTCCACCCATTTCATATACTTATGGCTTAGTTTATCCTGTGAGCTTAGAAAAATCAAACCCTTCTTGTCGGTAAAGACTACTAATTCTTTGGGAAGGAGATAATGTCTCCATTTCCTTAGTTCTTGCACTAATGCATACAATTCCAATCACATGAGGAATAATTTTTCTTTTCATCACTGAGCTTCTCACTATGAAAGGCTATTGGCTTTCCTTCTTGACTCAAAACTACACCGACAACAATATTACTAGCATCACACTCCACAGTAAACAGTTTGTCAAAACTAGGAAGTATCAAGATCAGTTGAGTCATTATCCTCTTCTTCAGATGCTCAAATCCTTCATCAGCCTGCTCATTCCATTGGAACTTGGCTTTCATACCTCCTTTGATTGTATCTAAAATAGGTGCACTGATTTCACTGAACTATTTAATGAACTTCCGATAGAACTATGCTAAACCATGGAAGCTTCTTACTTCAGTAGCTGATTTTGGTGTAGGCCAATTCAATATTGCTTCCACCTTGCTGATATACATCTTCAAGTTACCTTCTAAGATAACAAAACCTAGATATACCAACTCTTGCTTCATGAACTCACTCTTTTCCAAGTTGATTGTCAACTTTTCTTCATGCAATCTTTGCATTACCATTTGCAGATGTCTAAGATGATCCTCTTTTATTTTGCTGAACACTAGGATGTCATCTAAGTACACTACAACCTATTTGCCAATGAAGTCCTTCAAAACCTCATTCATCAATCTCATAAATGTGCTTGGGGCATTTGACAACCCAAAAGGCATAACAAGCCATTCATAAAGTCCTTCGGTAGTCTTAAAAGTAGTCTTCCACTCATCTCCCCCTTTAATTATTATATGATGATATCCACTCTTAAGATCTATCTTGGAGTAATACCTAGCTCCACCAAGACAATCCATCAAATCTTCTATCCTTGGTATTGGGAACCTATACCGGATAGTTATCATGTTTATGTCCTTGGAATCGGTACACAACCTCCAAGTACCATCTTTCTTTGGGGCCAGTACTGTGGGAAAAACACAAGGACTTATGCTTTCTCTAATCAACCCTTGGTCAATTAGTTCCTAGATTTGGTTAGAAATATCTGCATTGTGTTGTGGGTTCATCTTATAAGAATCTTTATTTGGAAGTGAGGCTCTTGGGATAAAGTCAATCTGATGACTAATAGATCTCTCAGGTGGTAGGATAGCTGGTTGACCATCGCTAATTATGGCCTGGTATTGAGTTAACAACCTTTGGATCTCTAATGGAAACTCTTCCCTCTTAATTCCCTTTTCACCTTTTGGTTTTAGAACCAAAGCAAAGCCTACTCCATCTTCTTCCAATGTTTTTAAGAATTCTTTCTCACCAACCAACAGTAGGTTGGGACCCCTTTTCTTTTCTTTCTCTTCTTCCAAGGTTGACTGTACCCTAAAAGTTATTCCATCCTTCTTGAAGGAATAGGAGTTCCTAAATCCATCATGCACTGCAGCTCGGTCAAACTGCCAAGGTCTACCTAATAGCAGATGAAACACATCCATTGGTAGGACATCACAGAAAAATCTATCCTTATACCTCCCTATGGAAAATTCTATCCAAGCTTGTTCATTGACTATTGCATGTTGATCTTTATTCAACCAAGTAACTCTATAAGGATTAGTGTGAGGTATCCTTGTTTATCTTAACTTCTCAATAGCTTCTAAGGAAACTATATTATCAATAGAACCTGGATCTATGATAACTTTACAGACCTTACTGAGTACCTTGTAGTTGACTCAAAACAAAGATCATCTTTGGCTTGGCTCTTCTTTGATGGGTTCTTTGAGGAGTGCTCTCCAAACCATCAAATTCTCTCCCATCTCTAATCCTATGGGGACTTCTGCAGTCTTGTTGCTAAAAGACTCTTCTTGCACATAGTTAGCTCTTTTCTCTCCTCCTTGTGAAGTAGAGCTCTTTGCAGCACACCGATATGCAGGATGCCCAAACTGTTAACAGTTGTAGCATTTCATCGAAGAGAAGTAAGATCCTCTTCCTTGGTTATCAGTTCTTCCTCTTGAATTTTTATTTGAACCTCTTCCTCGGTTGTAATCACCTCTACTGTTACTAGATTCTCCTTGATTCTCTATGAGTTTGGACTCACTCTAATTCTTAGCTTCAAGATTTCTTCCTCCATATCCTCCTATATGACCTCTATTGTCTCTTCCTCTACCTCTACTATTTGAGTCTTGTTTCTTGTGGAACTTCTCTTCTACCTTGAGAGCTATTTGATAGCATTGATGTATAGTCTCTAGGCTTAAGAGACTGGTCTCTTCTTGAATACTCTATTTGAGGCCATTCTAATATCTTGCCACCTTTAGGCTTTCTTCATCTATCAAATGGGACCTTAAGCATAGCTTATGAAACTCTTTTTTATAGGCACCGACTTCTAAGTGTTTCTGCCTTTTCTTGTGCAATTGCACTTCATAATCATCAAGAAGGTAAGTTTCCTTAATATTTTCCACCATACCCTTCCAACTTGTTATGGGGTTCTTTCCTCCTTTTTTCCTTTCATCTTGGACAAATTTCCACCAAGTGAGAGCAGTTCCTCTCAATATTGTCTTGGCTATTTTGACTTTCTGAGCTTCAGTCACACTATCACAATCAAAGTGATTTTCATGACCTTTTATCCATTCCATGATTAATTTTGGATCCATCTTGCCACTAAATAGAGGCACACCTTCTAAGGACTTGCCACTCGTTGCCTTCAATGCTTTCAAGAATTTCTCTTCTTGAAGAATAGGGTTTGGCTCTGGGATCATGTCCTCCTCGACCATTAATTTACCCTTCTCATCAGCTTCTCTCACTAGTTCACTGACTGCTATAGTTCAAAGTTGCGCTTCTTCTAACTTGCATGCCATTTTGGCTAACTGCTCCTTCAGGAGTGTGTTCTCCTCTCTCTGTTCTTTAACATCTCTTGACAGCTGTGCATTGGAAACCATGCTAGATGAATTTATAGACTCTCCTACAAATCACACCCAAACAACACACGCCCAATTTTCTAACTTGATCTGATACCAATCTGATGTCAAATCCCAAGTCTAGTTGTTACTGAGAGTCTGCTTGACTCTGCTTCAATGTATCTAAATGGACCTTATAGGGTATTATAAAACCCTAACTTGAGGAATTCACTAAGATTTTCACCTCAAGTTCTCTAGAGATGGTTCTCACCATAAAGCTACTATTTCATGCTGTGGAATCTAATAGGATAGATCCATCCTCCTAGCTAAACCGACTAGTTCAACTTGAATAATGTAACAATACACATTGCACATAGAAACCATCACAAAAATGATCAAGATAATTCTCCAAATGCTCTCTGTATTCACAAAATCTAATCTATTTCAAAATACAATACATTCCTCTCTTTTTCCTACTACTACTCTCTTACAAAAGATTTCAACTATATATCTATCTCTCAGGAAATATCTCCAAAATCTCTCGTGCTCTTTAACAACTTCAACCACCTTGCATAGAAGGCATGGTCAAGCCATAAATGACCCTCCTATCACTATAACAGGTGTCACTATCCATCAAAGACAAAAATGACATGATGAGAGCCATTGCAGTTGACCCAACTGGTCACAAACATCACATCCCACATTTCCTGGTCCGTTAACTGACATAACTGAGCAATGGACCACCATTACCGAGCACAAGTCCCGAGTGTCAAATTTAACCTTTGTCTTCAATACCCAAGTGCTAGTCAACAACCTAAAATCAGCAAGTAACCCCAAGCAACATCACCAAGTAACAACCCCGAGCACCGAGTGTAACCTGAGAGACATTATTGAGTGACATCCTGAGTCATTCCGCATAGCATACCTGAGCAACCTAGTGTAAAATGAGCAAGATTCCTGAGTAGCATTACCGTGCAATAGAGTTGCCTGAGCACCAGTATAACTTAGTGGCAATTCATCAATTTAGGTAGCTAGAGCTTTGTTGGATTTTTAGAGGTTTACAAACTACCTCAACACACACTTTAAACTAGAAAAAAACTACTAAGAAACTATGGTGTTTGTTCACTGGTTGACCTTGGTCATTACAAGAATGGTGGAACAAAACACCTTACAAACCGAAAATGCTTTCTATCCTAGAAATTTTTCTACCTTAGGTGCTCTTGCACCAGTGAAGGAACTCTGGTTTGTGCGAATGAACCAGAAAAACCTATAGTCTCAAAAAGTAAGAAAAGGAAGTCGACTCCTACAGCAACTACTCCTGCAGTAGAGAGACCAAAGAAAGATATTAAAAATAAAACTATGGAGGTCATGGGTAATCCCTTGCAGAGAAGTTCTCAGATGAGAGGGAAAATTCCACAAGTTTCTGTGGCTAGTCAATTTGTTCCTTTTAAAAAACCTACCATAGAACCCCATGTTGAGTATGTTCCACATAATTCCCCAGTTTGACCAGAAATTCTAGATCTTTCTTAGAATTCAAATGATTTATGTGATCATGAGCCTCCCACATCTCAGAGTCATCAAAGTGTTTAGGAAGGTAATCAGGAAGAACTTCAGTTGCCTCAACCATTAACTCACTCTCACTTTTAGAATGATCTAGTGCCTTTTGGATAACATGGTTCACTAACTATTTAGAGCAAGCCTATAGAGAACATAGGAGACAAAACACTCATCCAGAAGAGTTTGGCCCGCCTACTTTGCAATTCATTATTTTCGAATTGTACAATAATTTTGTTCTTAATAAAACTCTATGGAAGGAAGAGAGGAAGAAAATGCAAAGAGTTATTAATGATCTAAAGGAGGAAATAGAAGATCTAAAGGAGAAAATGAAGAGACAAAAATAGAAGATGGATCATGCCTTAAAATTGGCTGACTAAATTATAGCTTTGATGCCTCCTCCTAGAATATATGACATCTTCTTGAAAGAGAAATTCCTCTTGTTCCAATTAATGATGACTATGAAAGATAAAGATTCTGATTTTAAGACAGCTCAGGAATTATATGGTTTGTACCAAACACTTCCTGTTTGGCAACAAAATCAGCTTTGTGAATTGTATCTCCACAACTTCATCATTCCTGAGGAGACTGATTGGAATCCCTTGCTTTAAGTGGAGATGTACATCTAAGAGCCTTGATGTCATGGATGCACAATGAAGCCAATTATGATAGGAAATTAGATAATTAGATGGAACAAGAAAAATAAGAACAACTACCCTTGAGGGCTGAAAGTAATAAGCCTGATGTTCTATTAAAGGACTGGTTCTGTCTCAGTTATGGGAGTACAAAAGTAGAAACCAGGAATGGAATTTTTGTTGTTAGGGAAGAAGTCTACATAGAGTATCAAGGGATGTCCTACTTCACATTTCAAAGAGCCCTAACTGGTGCCAGAAATAGATGGAACAGGTTTCCAGAGGTTTTTAAGAAGGTCGAACCACATAGTCCTCTGAACCTTGAAGCATCAATTCACCGAGCACCTAAATACATATAGTTAGGAAGAAAAATTTGGTGTGAGCTTTGGTGTCCCTTAACAATTCAGCCACCAATACTTCTATGGCCCCTATATGACATTAATGCTATGAAATCAGACCATCTACAAGAAGATTACAAGATAGACTTATGGGAGAAAACCAGAGGATTCTACTACACCTTCAAGAGGAGAAGGAGAGAAAAGACTAAATTTGGAGAATTCAAAGGAATTGCAAAGAAGTGTAATGCTTGAGGAAAAGTATTATTATTGTAGGGGGGTAGATGATGGGGCAATAATTTGTCTCTATTTTATATTGATTTTATGCTCTGTTTTAAGACATTTCCAAAACACTTGTGAAACTTTTAAGTACTTGAACTTATGATCATGCTATAAGTACAGTCAGAACCACCAAAACCTATGGGTAGATAACAATGACATGCTTTGTTAAAAATTTATATATATGCCGTAGTACTTCATATAATTATTTAAATGTATGTCCTAACATTTGGATTAAGTTGAATAGTTGACTTGAATGTATATGCATGCGCTACTAATCTGCCAGGAAAGAGGAGTGGCTTGAGAGTGGATAGAAAACATTGACGAAGAAACAAAGAAGTCCTAGCTGCGATAAGGAGAACCATTATAACACCACAAGACATGATTGCTAAATTGAAGGAATTATTATTTCAGGGAATAGGAACACAACTATGCTATATTTTCTCTGCGGTTAAATATTTTGTTGAAGCGGTTATCCAGTCTTTATGATATTCTGTCGTGGGCTGTTACATTCTCCTTTCTTTATGGCATGAATCAGTCAGACCTTATATTTATATTTTAAATAAATATCAATCCTCTATATAAAGGAGATGATTGTTAAATTGTATTTTTTTAGTTTTTGTATGATACCATTGTTGTAATTAGAAGAAAAGTTACTCTTTTAGTTTCGTACATTGTTTCACCATGATGTAATCAATTTTTCTCGAAATACAATGAAGGAGTGATTTTGAGTTATATTCTATGTTAGTAGTTAGCAGAAGCCGACCAAGGGGGCCCACTTGGAAGGTGGATTAGAGTAGACTAGGTTAAGTTTCTTTCAACATTTACAACATTTCAAGTAGAATTTACTGTTTCCTCCTGCAACATCATAACTCATGTATGTTCCTACAACACCTACATGGATAATTATAGTGAATTCTTTGGGTTGATAGAATAGGTTAAATTTGAGCTTATAATTGTCAACATTAATTTTTTTAAGTAGTTGTGCGTGTTTACTTTCCTGCAGCAATAGCGTAGGTCTCTTCCATGTATTTTTCCTTCCTGCAGATTAAGTGATATGACTCTTTGAGAGACTTAGTGCACAAATCATGGTGTCCCATTTCAAGTATACATCCCTGGGTTGACAATTCAAATGCACTTCATCATAGGGAAAATAATCCTTAGTTTGAATACACTATTCCTACGAGAAGCTTTGGCATGATTATTATTACCTATTATGGGACTGTTCAAACAACATATAAAATAAGCAAATAACATTCAAAATTATCAAGCATCACATGTAACACTAGATTTAATGAGGAAAACCAATTTGGGAAAAACCTCCGTGGAAATTGTCACCAAAAAAAAGAAATACTCTTCTGAAGTATGCTCAGTTAAGAGCCAATCCAGTTAAAGATTACAATGCACAATTGTTAGATGTGACCCTTTTAAGGGATTTACCTTAGATCTGTTAAGATCTTCACCCTATTAGGGGTGACCTAGTTAGAGGGATTAAACATTCATCCTATAATGTTACCTTTCACAAGGATTTACAAAAATACTCGTTAGGTCCACTTGGTTAAGAGATTTTCTATAACAAATATTAGTAACCAACAGTGTACTGATTTGACTTGTGATTCTATAACTATCATTTTCTTTATTATATCCCTTGTTCTCTCTTAGAATGTTACTGACATCAACAACTCATCAGTCTCTCCTCTGGAGTGGTTCTCCAACTCTTTCACTACTTTGCTCGGTAGCTCTTCAACTATTCAATTCGTTAGCATCTTTGTATAAACATATAGACTCATCAATATATAGGCCTTTGTTTTGCCTCTTAATCACATTGATTAGGTTTCTCTTTAATTGCACACAGTCGCCAGATCATCTCATATGATCTGATACAATGTATTTAGAACTTGGTTGGGTGGTTAACCTTGCCTCATGACTTGCACTTTTCTTGGAACTCACAACTTTCCTTTTTCTACTTAATCTTCATCTTAGGTTTTGAACTTGAATTTTTGTGTTTGTAGATCTTGTAACAAAATTTGTCTTCATCCTTATCATCTTCTTGATCTTTGTGCCTTCACATTAAATTAATTATGATCATTGAATATAATCTTTGTTCAAAATTTGTTCCGTGCTCAGTGAATTTGGTGACTATGTTCACTCAGTGTCTGACTTTGATCAGTTACCAACCTTTCTCAATAACTGACCTATCTTGGTTGTCAACTTCTCTTGGTGACTATCTTTTCTTTTCTCGACCGACTAACACTTCACTGCTCGGTAACTAGGTTGTTCCCTTTACTGACTTGACCTCTTTGCTATACTGACTTAACAACATCAAATTTTAAGTAAAAATAATTATACCAATAGTTCCTCATCATTATCTGATCTTTATTATCTGCCCAATTAAGCTCCTCTCTAATTGATATGGTAACTTAATATAAACCATAAATTAATTGCTTGACGTTAATGAAAAAATAGCAACTAATCTAACAATTCTTCTTTCTTGTATTCTTTTGAAATTAGTCTTCATCACCATTACCATCAATAGGTTAACAATCTCCCTCTTTGCCATTGATAGAAACACTATCAATTAATGATGGTATACTCTGATCTCTTTGTATTGTCTTTTTCTCCCTCTTAGCTTGTTCTTCCTCTTTGTCTTCTATCTCATTCTCCCTCTTACATGTAGTCTCCTTTACTTGTGTATTCATCACTTACTTCTCCATTATGTATTCATCAATTACCTACTGTACTTCTTTCTCTTTGACAATAATGTCAAAGATCTATACTCCCAAAATATTATTCCAGCAATGAATCATACCTTGCATGTATTGATTTCTCTTTTCATATATAAATCATTTCACAACTTCAGGCATCACCTCAAGTATGATCACTTGCATCAAATCAAAATTTAGATATTCTAATGTATCCTAGAATTGATGCAACATGACTCTTACATTAATGAAATTTGGATAGGGGTAGGACCCCTAATTTACCTCTGGGATACTCAAAAGCATCCTTCGGTAGTGGTTTGGTGAATATGTCAGCAAGCTATTATTTTGAATTCATATATTCCAACATTACATGCTTGTCTTGTACTTGTTCTCTCAAGTAATGATACTTGATAGATATGTGCTTGGTCTTTGAGTGCATTACTGGATTCTTTGATATGTTTATAACACATGTGTTGTCACAATAGATACTGAGTGGATCAGTGATCTCTTCTTGCATACCTTCTAGTATTTGTTTCATCCAAACAATATTTACACAATTCATAGCTGCAGCAACATACTCAGCTTCGACAGTATATTGTGATATACAACTTTGTTTCTTGCTTATCCATGAACCAGTCTTTCTCCTAGAAAGAAATATCCTCCACTTGTACTCTTTCTATCATCAATATTTCCAGCCCAATCAACATCAATATAGACTTTCAAGTCAAAGTCTCCTCCTTTATAGTATAGTAGGACGAAGTCCTCAGCGCCTTTCAGATATCTAAAAATTCTCTTAACCGCAAACATATGTATTTGCTTTGAATCGGAAGAAAACCTTGCAACAATTCCTACCGCATGAGCAATATCTGGTCTGATGTGCACTACATATTGCAACTTACCAATAATGGATTGGTAGAGTGTCTCATTGACTTTGTTTGACTCATCCTCTTTAGATAGCCTACAGTTAGTGACCATCAGTGTTCCAACCGGTTTTGAGTCATCCATACCAAAGGTCTTTAGGATCTCCTTGATATAATTTTTATTGTGTAATATAGATCCCATCCTTTACCTATTGAATTTGAAGTCCAATAAAGAATTTAATCTCTCCAATCATAGACATTTCAAAGTCCTTTCTCATCTCCTCAGCGAAAGATCTGTACAATGTGTCATTCCCTCTAAAGATATTATCATCAACAAATATCTCAGTAATTAAAACTTTGTTAGTACTATCACATTTCAAATACACATTGTTTTTTTCACTAGTTATTTGAAATCATATTTTGATTAGATATGAATGCAATCTTTCATACCATGCTCGGGGTGATTTTTTCAAGCCATACAATGCTTTGTGTAATTTTCATACCATGTCTCAGTTGGTATTCTCAGCAAATCCTTCAGCTTGTTCAATATATACATCCTCTTCAAGAATACCATTGAGGAATGCAGACTTAACATCCATTTGATAAACTTTGAATCCCTTATAAGCTACATATGCTAGTAGAATCTTTACTCCTAATATAGCAACAGGTGCAAAAGTTTCACCGTAGTCAATTCCTTCTTCTTGTTCATACCCCTTGCAAACTAATCTTGCTTTAGATTAAATTACCATGCCCATTCAACTTATTTATGAAAAATCCACTTAGTACCGATTAGATTATTATCTTTTGGTCTTGGTACCAAAGTCCATGTATTATTCTTTTGAATTTGATCTATCTCTTCCTTCATTGATTTCATCCAATCTTCACTTTCTAATGCATCTTTTACTTTTCTCGGTTCAAGTTCAAATATTAAACATGTGTTTTGTCTTACCTTTCTTCTTGTCAGAACTCCAGTAGTCTTATCTCCAATGATTTTACTCAGCGAGTGGTGTCTCTTTACATACTTTTCCAACATAGGCATAGTAGTCAATGGTATCTCTTCATTTCCATCATTTGGTGGAAGATCTCTTTGATCATCTTCTTCCTCAGTTTGTTCTTTCGGTAAGGTGTCAAGAATCTCAGTTCCCTTCTTCAATTATACTTGATTAAGTGTATAAGCAACAGTGCTGACTGCTTCTCTCCAGAAGGTTTGAGAAATTGTATTCTCAATCATCAGTGTTCTATCACAATCCATAATGGATCTATTTCTCCTTTCAGCTATACCATTCTGTTGTGGCATTCTCGATGCAGACATCTACCTCTTTATACCATGTTCATTGCAGAAGAGTGTAAATTCATCAGATGTAAACTCTTTGCCTCTGTCAGATCTCAAAAATTTCATCTATCTCCCTGTCTCTTTTTCAACTCTAGCCTTGTACCACTTAAAAATTTGAAATGCATCATTTTTTAAAAAATATAACCGACATCATTCTAGAATAATCATCAACAAACAATATGAAGTATGTATCGCCATAGTAGCTTTGTGTTCTCATGGGACCACATAGGTTGGTGTGTACTAACTCCAATATAACTTGTGTAGTATAGGTTTTTCTTGTAAATATCGAGTTAGTCATCTTACCTACTTGACATCCCTTACACATTACATTCTCAAGTTTGTCTAGACTCGGTAGACCTCTTACTCTGTTCTTCTTACTCACTTTGATTAAGTTTTCAAATTAACATGACATAGCCTTTTGTGCCATAGCCATACATATTCAATCTTAGCAAACAGACAACTCTTTATGGATGTATCAAGGTAGAATATGTTACCTTTAGATTGACCTATGGTGGCAATCAGGCTTCCCTTCTGATCAAATACTTTAACCTTCTTCTTTTGAAATTCTAGTTGGTGACCTATATTATTTGACTATGCCACGGTCAACAACTTGTATTTCAGTCCTTCAACCCAATAAATATCATCACACTTAGTATTGTTTGGCAGAATTATAGAACCTTTTCCCTTCACAGGATAGTGGCATCATTCAAAAATCTATTATTACCACCATTATTATCTTTCAAAGTAATAAACTTATTAGTATCACCAGTCATATGGTGTGAGCAACCACTATCTATAATCCATGTATAATTTTTACTTACTTGTGATATTAGGGATTTTTCTTCAATATACCTTTCTTCATCAGACTCATCTTTAATAGAAACATAGAAAATTTATTCATCATCATCATCGGTGTCATCATTAGATGATCCTCCTTCAGCAATGTAGCATGCTTTATTTCCTTTGTTCTTAAAGTCTATGAATCTTCTGAATCTGTTCTCATTCTTGTTTTTGTCTCTGTTATTTTTCTTCTCATTATTGTCAGGACAATTATAAGCTATGTGACAAATATTATTGCATGAAAAAAAATCAAAGATATCTTACCTCTATACTTTACTTTACCTCTCAATAGCCTCCTAGGCAATAATGCTTCAAATTTAGCTTCATTCTTTTCAACTTCAACATATAGTTCTTCAAGGTCACTCTTACAAATATGAAATCTTTCACTAGCACTACTTGCATATCCATCACTAGATCTAGAATATCTAGACTTTCCAATAGTCAAAGATGATTTGAATGCAGATGCAATCTTAGAAATAGCAAGCAAACTATTATCAAAATCATTCAGCTCAAAAGCAGTTAGCTTACCGATTGTAGCATCCAAAGTATCAACCATCTATGGAATGGATCTCAGCTCTTGAATAGTAGACACTCAAATGACATAGATAGGTAGAAATGTTCTAAGCATCTTTCTTGTAACATCTTCTTCATTAATGGTTCCACCAATACCTCTAATAGCAATAGCAATCTCCTTTAGTCTTATTTTGTATGTTGTAATGTTTTCTTCTTCTTTCATTCTCATTGGTTCAAACTTTCCTCTTAAGATTTCAACCTTAGATTTTTGAACATGTTGATCTCTTCCAAAAACTAGTGTAAGCCTATCCCACATATGCTTAGCAATATCACATCCTTCTAAATCATTGAACTCTAGGCTGGTGAGAGTAGAAGCTATCTCTATCATCACTTGTGTATGTTCTTATCTTTATCTTATCTACTCAAGTGTCAAAGGACCAAATGGTGGAGGTAAGTACTCATTGTCAAGATGATTCAGTGCATAATCTCCAATACTTGATATGTGAAGCCTCATTCTTCTTTTCCATGTAGAAAAGTTATTCCTATTCAACTTCGGTGCTTCCCTCTTATACATCTTCGGATCTTTAACTCAAGTACCTTCAAACTTATCTTCTCAGAGCACTAGATCTGATACCAATTGTTTTTTTACCCTAGTAATGATGGTTTACTAAGAGTGGGGGGTGAATCAGAAAATATTGAAACTTAACACTTTAAAACTCAACCTCTGATTCAACTTCATGATTCAAATAACAACAACAACCAAAACTTATAAAAACTTCACAAACTTGATAAATAACATATAACATAAGCAAATAAAATTAACAGTTATCAAGAAACACATGTAACAAAAGATTTAATGAGGAAACCCAATTTGGGAAAAACCTCTATGGGAATTATCACCCATAAAAAGAAATACTCTTCTGAAGTATGCTTGGTTAAAAGCCAATCCAGTTAAAGATTACAATGTACATTTGTTAGATGTGACCCTGTTAGGGGATTTACCTTAGATATGTTAAGATATTCACCCTGTTAGGAGTGGCCTAGTCAGAGGGCTTAAACATTCATCCTATAATGTTACCTTTCACAAGGATTTATAAAAATACTTATTAGGTCCACTCGGTTAACAAATTTTCAGTTACAAATATTGGTAAGCAACAATGTATTGATTTGACATGTGATTCTACAACTATCCTTTTCTTGATCAGATCCCTTGTTCTCTCTCTGAAACTTACTAGCATTAACAACTCATCAGTCTCTCCTCTGGACTGGTTCTCCAACTCTTTCACTACTCTGCTGTGTTTCTCTTCAACTATTCAATTTGCCAACATCTCTGTATAAACATACAGACTCATCAATATACAGGCCTATGTTTTGCCTCTTAATCCTATTAATTAGGTTTCCCTTTAATTGTGCTTAGTTGCCAGATAATCTCATATGAACTGATACAATGTATCTGTAACTTGATTAGGCGGTTAACCTTGCGTTGTGACTTGCGCTTTTCTTGGAACTCACAACTTTCCTTTTTCCACTTAATCTTCATCTCAGATTTTGAACTTGACTTTTCATGACCGTAGATCTTGTAACAAACTTTGTCTTCATCCTTAGCATCTTCTTTATCTTTGTTCCTTCACATTAAATTTGTTCTGATCATTGAATCCAACCTCTATTCAAAATCTGTTCCATGTTCAGTGACTTCGGTGACTATCTTCACTTGGTGTCTGACTTCGCTCGGTTACCAACCTTGCTCGGTAACTGACCGTGCTCAGTTTTCAACTTCGCTCGGTGACTGTCTTTGATTTGCTTGATTGACTAACACTTCACTACTCGGTAACTAGTTTGTTCCCTTTACCGACTTGACCTCTATGCTATACCAATTTAACAACATCAAATGTTAAATAAAGAATATATACCAATAGTTCCTCATCATTGTCTGATATTTATTATCTGCCCAATTAAGTTCCTCTCTGATTGATAAGACAACTTAATATAAAATAGAAATCAATTGATTGACATCAATGAAAAAACAACAAATGATCTAACCATTCTACTTTCTTGTATTCTTATGAAATTGGTCTTCATCACCATTACCATCAGTTGGTTAACACATTATCCTTTAGATTGATACCACTTGATTCAAACCTAATAAGAAACTCAAAGATTACAAGATTAAGTTGAAAAAATTACATATACTTTAAACATAATAACTGACTCAAAGACTACAATATTGAGTTCAAATATATTTTAGATAACACAAATCACAACCAATTCCAAATAATTTCATCACATTTCAACTTGTTCCAACACAAAATTTTGAAGCAACCTGAACCGCCTCACAATAGGTGCTTAGTAATCGTGCCCAAAGCCTCTCTTAGGAATATTTTATTCAATCTAAGGATCACTTCTCCCACCATGAGGTGCATTTAGTTTGTCAACCCAGGGACATATACTTGAAATGGTACGACATAGTATGTGCACTAAGTCCCTTAAAGAGTCATTCTACCTATGCTGCAGGAAGGTAAAATGCATGAAAGGAATCTATACTAGAGCTCTAGGAAAGGAAACACACTTAATCCTTACTAAAATGAATGCTGCAAATTTCAAACTCTACTTAATCCTATTCTTTCAACCTAGAGCATCCACTATAACTATCCTTACAGGTGCTGCAGGAACATTCACAAAGTACAATTCTGTAGGAAGAAACTGTAATCTTCTCTCTAGAATGCTGGGAATGCTGAAAGTAAATCTACTCTACTCTACTCTAATCCACCCCCAAGTGGGCCTCCTTGGTTGGCTTATTCTAATCTATTAAGATAGAAGATAAACCAAAAACCACTTCATTGTATTTCAAGAACCGATTACATAAGAACAATACATAAAACTGGGAAATGAACTTGCTGTGCAAGATACAACAGAACAATGTATTCCAAAACTTCCGAACTTCCAAACTAACTGTCCAATCCCTATAAATAGAGGATTGAATCTTTATTCTAAAACAAAAAAGAACACTCTGACTAAAACCACGCCAGAGAGGAAAAATAGGAAATGTAATAGCTCACGACATATGTAATGAAGTCTGGGAAACCAAGTCAACATGCTGGGAGCGTAGAGGGAATATAGCAATGCTACATTCCTGCATTTCTAGAATAGTAGCTCTTCATTTGTAGTAGCCATGTCTTTTGATGCCATGGTGGTTATTTGTTTGCAGCTGGTCTTCAACGTCCTCTTTGAATGCTGGTGACCACTCTCAAGCTACTCCTACTTCCTAGCAGGTTAGTTAACGTGCAGAAATATTCATACCTATATACTTAATCAAATTGATCCAAATATTAGAACACACATTCTGATTGTTATATGAAATACTGCTATATACATACATACATACATACATACATACATACATACATATATATATATATATATATATATATATATATATATATATATATATATATATTGGTAAAACATGACATATCTATTCTACCCATGGGTTTAATGGTTCTAACTGTAATTTGACATAATCTCAACTGATTATATGTCCACAAATGTTTTGGTAATACTTAAAAATAGAGTATAAAGATTAATATAATAGAGACAGTAAATGGTCTCATCATCTGCCCCATGGTAAGCTAAATGCTTGTCCTCAAGCATTGCATCTTCTGGTAGTTACTCAGAAGTCACCAACCTCTGTCCTCCCTCTCCTCTGGCTCTTGAAAGTATAATAGAATCCCCTTGTCTTCTCCCAGACATCCACTTTGTGATCCTCCTGCAGCCGGTCAAGTTTGTGAGCATTGATGTCATACAGGGGCCTAAGGAGCATTGGCGGCTGCATGGTGAGTGGACACTGAAGTTCTTGTTGAATTTTCCTAGCCAGCTACATATATTTTGGTGCTCTATGAATAGCTTCTTGGAGGTTGATAGGGTTGTGTAGCTCTGACTTCTTAAATGCTTTTGGTAACCTACCCCACCTACTTCTGGCACCAGCCAGGGCTCTCTAAAAGATGAAGTAAGACAAACCATCATACTCTGCATAGACCTCTATTCTAATCCCAAAAAAATTATCCCTTGTTTCCTCTTTAATTTTTCCATAGGTCAAATTGAGCCAATCTCTAAGGAGTATATCTGGCTTGCTGCTCTTTGCCCTTAATGGCGATGGTTCTATTTTCTCCTGTTCCTTGTAATTTTCCAGTTGTCTTTCATAATTGGCTTCATTGTGCATCTAGGACATTAATGCCCTTAGGTGTACATCCCCTATGTAAAGTAGAGGGTTCCACTCAATCTCTTCTATAATAGTGAAGTTATGTATATACAGTTCACAAAGTAAATTATGCTGCCATGAGGGAAGGGTCTGGTATAGGCCATAAAATTCTTGAGCTGATTTAAACTCAGAGTGTATATCTTTAATAGTCATCATTAGTTGGAACTAGAGGAACTGTTCTTTCAAATAGATGACAAAAAACCCTAGGGGGCGGCCTACATGTAATTATTTGATATGCCAATTTAAGGGCATGATCCATCTTTTGTTTATGTCTTTCCAATTTCTCTTTCAACTCTGCAATCTCCTCCCCTTTCTATGTTATTACTTTCTTCATTTTCTTTTTCTCTTCTCCCCATAAAGTTGTTATTAAAACATACTTATTATGTAATCCAAAGAGAACCATCTACAAGGTGATTGGGCCACAATCTTCTACCTGGTTACTTTGCCTCCTCTGTTCCTTCCATGACTATTCTAAGAAACTTGTTAACCAAGTTCTATTATAGGGAACTAGGGTAGTCTCTAAGTAGGCTGACTGATGGGTTATGTAGGCATTCTCCTCATTTCTATCTAAGATATCCTGATGGATTTCTTGGGGATTATTCTGGTAGACATCAGGTTCATCTTCACATGTATCTTTTGAGTTTTGAAGAATGTATGGAATTGTAGATTGATTTGGGGAATCAACTGGAATAATTTGTACATGGGGCTGTTCATCAGATTGCAAAGGGGAAATGGGTTGGATTTCTACAGATAATCTAGAAAGTTGTCCTCTCATTCTAGGGCTTCTTCGCACTAGGTTTTCTTCAACCTCTACAGCCTTTTTCTTACTAACCTTCTCCGGTTTCTTTGCTGCAAGAGTAACTGCTATAGGAACTGACTTCCTTTTCTTCCCCTTTGAGGCTGTAGGGGTTTGTGGCTTGGCCGCAGGAATGAAAGTTTCTCCCTCTACTTTCCATTTTTCTTTTATTCAAGTAGAAGTAGGTACACTGCTCTCACGAGCAGGTAAAGGCATGCTTTCTTGCAGATTTTTTAGTTTCTGCCCCTAGGTACCTTGCTCAATGACTGGGTCAATTGTTATTTGCATCATCATGACTATATTGCACATTAGGGTTAACCTATGGTTGTAGGGTTTTATGCTGGAAAAATTATGACCATGCCAAGGGAGAGGCATCCCTAAGAGATCTTTCTATTAGCAATTAAATCAGGGCATGGTGGGTGACAGAATTGACATTTCCTTTTTGGGTCTCCTCAGCACTGATGCATAGCATATTGTACAAGAAATTGGGGACATTCATTGGAAGATTATGCCTTACATAACTAAGTAATTTAAAATGGTGTGCATTCAAATTGGAAAATATTCCTTCACGAGTAAAATACTTGATAATATGCATAGCCAACTCATTATACGGCAGAGGGATAGACATTCTTTTACACCCTTGTTTAGTAATCTCTAGAGGAGGGTCACTTGAAAGGGTAAACTTGGCCCTAGCTAATCTGGCATCATGCACATTGGGGTAGTTCTCCCCAACCATTGGTAACCTAGTAACTTCTGCTATCGGTTGTTCTGTGGCGACCATTGTCAATCCCCATATAGTTGCTTTCCCTTCCTCAAATGTACTTGCAAATTCAGCTGCTGAGTCTTCATCAAACTCTGTTAACTTTAAGAAATATCCTAACCAGCCACATGCATTAAACCTTCTTACTACTTCAACATCTGAAAGTAACACACCATGTACTACCGACTCATGTCTCTGCAACTGGCATCCCATCTATGCTTTCCAATTTTCAAATGTTCTGCTCTGTAGTAGATAAATGCCTTATTCCTTTTTGAGTTTCAGACTACTCATTTTTAAAACTATAGGCTGCCTTCTGAATTCCTTTGTTATTCCTAGCATGAACAATGGTCATGTATTTTAACAAGAGAAATTATAGCTCTTACTACAGGTTTCCACATAATTTAATTATAAGTCACATCAAGTCTGACAATCAGAGATAATTTGGGAATAAAGGTACGATAGTTGTGTGATATAGCAATGAGACTTTAATGAGACAAAGCTGAAGTACAGATTTGAGGTGACGTTAAATCTTTTAGGAGTAAATAGAAATGAAATTTTAGGAATTAATACACTTCCCTCCCCCCTACGAAACATTGAAAAGTGTCCCCACTTGGCATTCTTGGCACAAGGAATGGAACTGGCTTAATGTCGCAATGATACATTTATTGCAATACTAGATATAATCATTGAAATCTATGCGCTAAAAAATGAAAAAAATGAAAAATCTTGTACTTGTCATTTGATCATTGCACGTGCCAAAAAAAGGTGGTGAGAGTTGAACGAAAGTGGCAGCAGCTTGCGTCAGTGTACTCGGCTCTTATTTGAAGCAAAGAAAGGAAAATAGTGATGACGTGGAAGGTCAGTGGGTGGAAGATAAAGAAATGAGATGAGTTGGAAATAATAATTAGAAAGTGAATGGGGAAATGAACTTCATGTGAACACAAAGTTTTAATTATGGACATGCTTGATGGAATTCTATTGAAGAGCTATAGGAAGAAGGTTTGCACCCTCTGCTACAGGAAGTGTTACCTGTTGCTCTTTTGAAATTTATTGTTAGAATTGTTGGAGGAAGTCTTCTTTTGTTTGAGGTTGGTGATAAAACTTTAGCTGATGTTCATTAACTAATAGCTTGAAATGTACTGGGTCAATTGTGGTTAAATGGATAGCTCCATTGGTGAATACATGGTTTATTTCATATGGCCCCAGCCATATTGTCTGCAACTTGCCTGGTATTTCCTTGAATCTGGTATCATATAGTAATGCCCAATCGCCAACTTGAAACTGTTTGTTATTAATATGTGAGTCATACCACTTTTTCCTTTGCTTCTAGACTATTTTAGTGTGCTCTAGGGAATATTTGTGCATCTCATCCAAGGAATTGAGATGTAGCAATCACTCTTCTTGTGTTGTAGGAAGATCAATATTTAACTCCAGTGTTGTCTGCAAAGTTTTGTGTTCAAATTCAATGGGTAGCATTTCTGCTTTTCCATATAACAATTCAAACAGAGTGAACCCTGTGGTGGTTTTTCAGGTTGTTCTATACGCCTAGATGGCTTCTGATAGTCTGTTGCTCCAGTCCCGGTGATGCAAATGAACTATTTTTGTTAAGATGGCTTCAATTTCTTGATTTGTAACTTCGGCCTGTCCATTGGCCTGAGGATGATAGGGGCTTGACTTCTGATGTATGATATTATATACTTTCATGAGCTCTGTCATCATATTGGAAGTGAATTGGGCACCTTGATCAGTAACAATTTCTCTTGGCACTCCATATATGGTGAAAATTTCATCATACAAAAATTCTGCAACCTTATGATCTCAGGCATGCTTCATGGCTTTTACTTCGGCCCACTTGGTCAGATAGTCAATGCACACCAAGATGTAAGACTTCCCATTGGATGGAGGGTCTATTGGGCCAATGAAGTCCACACCCCATTTATCAAATGAAGTTACCACCACCTGTGGATTGAGGGGAATTTCATCTGATCTTGTTGGTCAGCCCATTCTCTGACATTTATCACATTTCCTTATGTAGTTGGTTGCAACCTTGTGAAGTGTAGGCCAATAATATCCAATTGTTAAAATATTCTAGGCTATCCTTTTTTCTGAAAAGTGTACCCCACACGGCTCATTATGACATGCATGGAGAATGTCATATGTCTCATCTTCTCGCACACATCTTCGCATGAGTTGATCAGGTCCAGTGTAAAATAGTATGTTATCAATCCAAGAGAAATTGAAGCTTTTCTCAACAAGCAATTTCCTATCCTTATAAGAAAAATGTGTTGGCATTTTGTTAGCTGCAAGGTAGTTAGCTATATCAGCATACCACGGACTTTGGATAGCAATATGAAATAAATGTTAATCTGGAAATGCATCATCTATCAGAGTAGTATCTTCTTCAGCATGGTGGATTCTTGATAGATAATCAACTACCACATTTGCCTTCCCAGGCTTGTCAATGACAGTAATGTCAAAATCCTGCAAAAGAAGAAGCCATCTTGCTAACCTGCATGTGATGACAGGTTTGTTCATGAGATATTTAATTGTTGCATGGTCAGTATGAACAAAAATGGGATAAACAGTTATATAATGGCAACATTTGTTCAGAGCATAAACTACTGCTAGTAATTCTTTCTCAGTCACTGTATAGTTTAACTCTAGTCCATGGAGGCTCTTGCTAATGTAGTAAATTGCATTCTCTAGGTTACTAGAATTTTGTCCTAGGAAAACACCAATTGCATAGTCTGAAGCATCTGTATGAATGTGAAATGGAAAAGACCAGTCAGGGCCCCTAAGTATGGGTGCAGTTATCGACAGTGACTTTAGGTGCAGGAAGGATTCATCACAGTCCTTTGTCCAGACATATTTGGCCTCTTTGGTAAGCAAGGTATACAGAGGGCTAGCAATTTGACTAAAATTTTGGATAAACCTCCTATAGTAACCAGCATGTCCTAAGAAAGGCCTAACATCCTTTTTCTTTGTAGGGATAGGTAGTGTGAGAATTACCTCTATTTTCACAGGATCTACCTAGATTCAAGCTTCAGAGATAAAATGTCCCACCACTACGCCTTCCTGCATCATCATGAAGCATTTCTCACTATTGAGAGACAAGTTGTGTTCCTGACATCTGATTAGTACTCTTTCCAAATTATTTAGGGCCTCCTCAAAGGTGACACCAAATGTAGTAAAGTCGTCCATATATATCTCTATACAATCATGTGATATGTCAGCAAAGATGCTGATTACAGCTCTCTGGAAAGTAGCTGGTGCATTACATAAGCCAAATGGTAATACATAATAAGCATAAGTGCCTCAGGGGCATGTGACTGTGGTCTTCTCCTAATCTTCTGGAGCAATGTTGATATGATTATAACCGTTGTATCCATCGAGAAAGGAGAAGTATTTCTTACCAGCTAGAGTGTCCAGGACTTGATCAATAAATGGCAAAGGAAAATGATCCTTCTTTGTGGCGTTGTTTAATTCTTTGTAATCCACACATATCCACCATTTTCCTCCCTTCTTTGGTATAATGACCAGAGGTGATACCCACTTGCTATCAGAGATTGGATAGATGAAACCAACATCTAGTAACTTTTGCAATTCAGTTTTGACTATTTCTCGCAATGCCAGGTTTATCCTTCTTTGAGGCTAATAAAGTGGTAAGCTTCCATCATTAATGTAGATCCTATGTGTGTAGAGTTTGGGGTTCAGACCTAGCATATCTCTGTAATCCCAAGCAAAGGCTTTCTCATGCTTACGCAGGAGTTTGGTTAACAATGCCAATTGTGGTGGTGGCAACTTGTTGTTCACATGGAGATTGTGACCAGGGGAAATTTCCATAGTAGTTATTATCTCTGCCATTGAAATTTTAGGTACTGGGCTTGTAGGTACTTCACATGGAAGTAATTGGCTAATTATCTCAGGGCTTGCTAGAAAGACACAGTTCTCATAGGCAAATAGCTATAAAACATAACTTTTGGATACATCCTTTGCTACTATACACTCATTGGTAAGAGCATTCTGTATTACATCATCTTCCTCTTGAATTTTTAGAAAATATTGTCTATGCATCATCAAAAGCTGGGCAACGGAGTTGAGCTCTTCTTCCTCATCCCCTAGCTCTGGCCAAATAGGATCTCTCAAGTTTGGTTGGGGTTGGGCAGGAGGATAGAGTGCTAGCTTCTTTATTGCCTGACCATTTGACATTATCATACTTCCTGATTTGCAACTAATTTTTTCATCAATGGTGGCTAACCAAGGTATCCCTAGGATGACTGGATAGCCAACAAAGTTTACTTTAGGTGATAAGATGAGAAAATCAGTAGGGTATTCCCATGAGTCCAAGGTGACTACCACATCCTCTATAAGACCATCTAAAGTGACTATTGAACTATCAGCAAGTTGTAACACTATTGGAGTTGTTCTCAAGCCCTCTATACTTAATCTATGCATTGTATCTTTGGTCATTACATTTATGGCTACTCCCAAATCAACTAAAGCATTTTCATAGATTGTCCATTAATTATCAAATCAACTACTGGACTTTCAGGGTCTGAATACTTGGGTATAACTACCTTGTCCAACATGATATTTGCAAGTTTCCCTATCACATGAACTGTTTGAGGGTCCTTCTTTTTCCTTCCAGGATTTTTAAGGCATGCATCCTTAATAGCTTTTCCATAGATAGGAACATCTTTGATAGCTTGGAATAGAGGGATTTGGATGTGCATGTTTTTTAGCTGCTCAAGAATATCAAACTACATTTCCTCTTGGGATATAGGTTGTTCTATGGTGAGCCTTTGTGGAAAATGAGGATCAACTGAGGTTTTAACATCAGTCTTGCTGGATTTTTGTGTTGGTTGGGTGGTATTTTGTAGTGTATCCTATGGAAGAGGTGCTGATGTTGCAGGAGTGTCTACAACTTCTATGATAATAGGATGTTTGGGTGTAGGCAGAGTGAAACCAGACCTCAAATGGATATCATATATCTCAAGTGCGTAGGCAGGGTACTATTGTGTATCAGTGGTATACATTGGCTACTATTGTTGCTTTCTATTTGGGTTAGGTTGTGGTTGAGCAGGTAATTGGGTTGGCTTTGGATTAGGACTAGTAGCTGCAGGAGGTGGTAACTATGGAAAAAAAAGATTTTGGTTAGGCCACTGTGGAGGCCCCCTCCATTGGTTAGTTTGTTGCCAATTTCCTTGTGGTGGTTGCCATTGATTCTGCTGGTTAGGCCATTGGTTATTTTGCTGGTTAGGCTACTGGTTATTTTTCTGGTTAGGCCACTGGTTATTTTGCTGGTTAGGCCACTGGTTATTCTAGGCCGGCTAAGAGTACTGAGAAGGATTCTGATAACTTTGGTTTCACCATTGACTATTGTAAGGCTTTGAAAATTGTAATGGATCCTGAGGCATACCTTGTCTTGGAGCCCATGGTCGGCATTGAGAAATGAAGAACACTTTCTTGTCGTCTCCTTCTATCTTCATGTACTCTATAGGCAAATGTTGATTTTCTAGGTTCGCCACCAGCTTACATCCACAGTCTTTCTTTTGTTTATGACAATGAGGACAATACTAAGCTAACTGTAATTCAGTGTCTGCATGTTTCTTCTTAGCAGTCATGGTGTCGAGATCTGTAGCAACATCATTAATGATGTCTTTCTTGAAATCTGTGAGCAAATTAGATATCTCCAACTTGGAAACTCTTGAATTGCTCCCTTTAGTGACTATAGACCGATATCCTCTGCTTTTCTTCCTAGTTGATCTAGAGTAGTTGAGATAGATTTTCTTGAGGTCATCCCAAGAAGATTGGGATATGTCCCCACTGACCATGAGGTCCAGTGCTTCTAGACAACTATCGTTCACTCCTCTTAAGAAGACTAGTTTATGTGAATCCTTTGCTAGAACATGTTGGGGATGCTTCTGCATGGTGTATAAGAAACGTGAAACATAATCCTCTAAGGGTTCATCCTCCTTTTGCAACATTCTAAAAATCTCATCTCCCCTTGGGTCACTCTCCTTGCAATATTCTTTGTATTTCTGCAGAAACAGAGTCTGCATCTCATCCCATGTGCCTGCTGCATTTGTTCCTAAGCCCATGAACCATCGTAAGGATGACTCTTTCAGGGTTTCTAGAAATAGTTTGAGTTTGTGGGAATCAGTGTTATAGTCAAATCTATGACAGAGGATGTCAAACTCAAACAAAAAGGTGTCAGGATCTTCGGTTATCAGGCCATAAAACTTTGGGAGTGCAACAGAGGGTATATTTTTGAGATTAGCATTGTTTATAAGGCTCGGTAGAGGAAATAGGAAAGTAGGTTGTGTAATTACTGGAGGTATTGGGATCTGGAGTTGCTGCTGAAAAGGAATATTAGCTACATGATTATTAACAACAGGTGCATTTGGGTCAGAATTATCAAGAAAGCTGGCCAAGCTTTTAGCGAAAGGCCAAAAACCATTTATATCAAAAGGCTCTTCTCTAGAGAAAGATGCTGCAGGAAACTCAGGACTTGCATCAACAAAAGGTAACTCAGCTTCTTCAACTTGTTCATTCAAATTTGCAGACTCTCCTTGAAGAAATATGCCATATTCGTCTCTTCTTCTTCCCCTTCAATGCATGAAAATGAATTCTTCACACTGGTGAAGCAAATTTAGGACCACAAACCACTATTTAAAAAATATCTAGAAATGAAAAATGACTTAGAAAGTTTCTTAGCTTGACACCATCCCCGACAACGGTGCCAAAAATGAACCACCTCACAATAGGTGCTTAGTAATCATGCCCAAAGCCTCTCTTAGGAATAGTTTATTCAATCTAAGGATCACTTCTCCCACCATGAGATGCATTTAGTTTGTCAACCCAGGGACGTATACTTGAAATGGTACAACACAGTATGTGCACTAAGTCCCTTAAAGAGTCATTCTACCTATGCTGCAGGAAGGTAAAATGCATGAAAGGAATCTATACTAGAGCTGTAGGAAAGGAAACACACTTACTCCTTACTTAAATAAATGCTACAAATTGCAAACTCTACTTAAGCTTATTCTTTCAACCTAGAGCATCCACTATAACTATCCTTGCAGGTGCTACAGGAACATTTATAAAGTATAATGCTGCAGGAAGAAACTATAATCTTCTATCTAGAATGCTGGGAATGCTGAAAGAAAATCTACTATACTCTACTCTAATCCACCTCCCAAGTGGGTCCCCTTGGTTGGCTTCTGCTAATTTATTAACATAGAAGATAAACCAAAAGTCACTTCATTATATTTCAAGAACAGATTACATAAGAACAATACATAAAATTGGGAAATGAACTTGTTGTGCAAGATACAACAGAACAATGTATTCCAAAACTTTTGAACTTCCAAACTAATAGTTCAATCCCTATAAATAGAGGATCGACTCTTTATTCTAAAACATAAAAGGAACTATTTGACTGAAACCATGCCAGAGAGGAAAAATAGGAAACACAATAGCCCACAACATATGCAATGAATTCTGGGCGACCAAGTCAACATGCTGGGAGCACGGAGGGAATATAGCAGTACTACATTCCTGTATTTTTGGAATAGTGGCTCCTCGTTTGTAGTATCTGTGTCTTCTAATGCCATGATGGTTATCCATTTGCAATTGGTCTTCAACATCCTCTTTGAATGTTGTCAACCACTTTCAAGTAGCTCCTACTTCCTGGCAAGTTAGTTAACATGCATGAATATTCATACAAGTATACTTAATCAAATTGATCCAAATATTAGAATATACATTTTGATTGTTATATGAAATACTACAATATATATATATATATAAAATATTGGAAAAATATGACATATCTATTCTACCCATGGGTTTAATGGTTCTAACTATACTTTGACATAAGTTCAACTGATTATAAGTCCACAAATGTTTTGGTAATACTTAGGAACAAAGTATAAAGATTAATAATATAGAGACAGTAAATGGTCTCATCACAACCTACCTCTTTTATCAATTATAATTTTCTTTTACATCTAAAATCAAAGTTTTAGAGTGCACATACAAACTGGCAAAATTTTGTTGCTTTGATAAAAGATATTTATTTACAATGAGCCCTCTGTTAGAAACACTGGGGGGTGAATCAGTGTTTATCAATAATCTTTATTTCAACAACTTGAAACTTTAATCAAATAGATAACAAATGAAATATAACACCATAACACATAACACAAGATATGTTTATAGGGAAACCTTGATAAGAGGAAAACCCCGGTGGGAATTAGTACCCACAAATGATCGTACTAGTCTTATGAACTTGTTAGAGTTCCTTTGCCTTGTTAGGAGAAGTCTTTATAATGAAAGTACAATGACCCTCTTAGGAGTCTTTACAAAACCCTGTTAACGATGATCGGCTCACTACCAGAGCTCATTTCCCAATAGGATGAAGGATACAACCTTCAGGTAATAGATATATACTATATCAAAAGATGAACTGCTATAATGACACTGTTGTCTGATCAGTTCCATTTATGTGCTGATGCTTTAATCTCTTGAAAAATTCTACTTCATACTGATTTTCTCATATTGATCTTCTGGATATCTTCTCTACTAGTTTTCGACTATTGCACATGATACAAAATTGCATGTCAAGTATATATACATGCCTGAATAGACGCGACCAAAAACGAGACCTTAGTCATCCCAAAAACAACATACTCAATGCTTCTAAACAATTTGTCTTAAGCACTTTTACATGAGTGTTAAAGACACAATTATAAACATATTACAATAGGCGCATGGCCATTACAAAATAAAATATTATACGCTAATCCAAAATTTGAGGTCGGCTTCATACTCTATTTTCTGAACTGCTAGTGGCACTTAATCTTGCTGTAACTTCTCCATACTGTCATACCGTACCATGCGTGTATAGACTAAGATTAATGACATATCATAAAGCTTAAGTATGGAGGTGCATAGTCTAATTTGATCGTACGCACGTGCGCTGGTGCTTTGATCAACTGCATATCTCTGTTCTGTTCTGTCTTTTGTATTTAGCTAATTTTTGATCTTTAAAGTTGTGAACTTGTCAAAACTTCATATGACTTTATTGCCATAATGAAAACACAAAATTAGTCATATAAACCCTGAGTGTCAACTTTCCAACAATCTCCCCCCTTTGTCATTAATGAAAACAAAGGAATGTGGCCAAGTTACTTAATCTTTTACTTAATTACAAAAATTATAGGTCTACTGTACATCATAACTTTGGCTATATATATCATACTCCTTTATATGCACTGCTCCCCCTTTGACATTAATGACAAAGGTTCCAAAAATGAAAGACCTAAGTACTTACTCTGAGTACACATATGGGTAAGCAATCTGAAGATTCTTGATCTCTTGGTGCCAGACTGCCTTCAGTGCATCAACAGTCTAAAGATGGGCGCATAATGCATATGTGAGCTTCTCCATTTTTTTAGATCCATACAGGGTCCTTGATCATATGTGACAATGGTTGTATCTATCTGTTTGATTTTCTCATTCAATATAGCTAAGGAGGGCACAAGTGAGTTTCTCAATTGGGTTTTCCTAGTCCTTATCTTGTTGATCTCTATCTTGGATTTTTCAATCTTTTCTATCTACCCTTGATAGATGTTGTTGCAGATGTTGATGTCTTGGGAGGTTTTTTCAAGTGATTTCCTAATGTTTTCAACCAAGCTGTCTACTTCTTCAATCTTCTTAATGTGCTCAGAAGTGAATTTGCCTTTGTCCATACAATTTGCTATCACCTTCCTGCCTTTTGCTGCTAACTCTTTCATAATTGTTTGACCAATCTTTAATGAGTTTAGATATAATTGGAAATTCTTTATCAGTTCATCTAATCGTTCATTTTTGTACTTCTCCTCGGCAATTTTAGTAGCTGAGTCTACTAGACTTGTGAAGTTTGCTTTGAATCAAGTTAGGATGCTGTCAGCATCATCCACTGACTGAATATTTGATAATTTCTTCTCTATTGGCACTAGATTATTTATAATGTTTACTGACTCCAGAAAGAGAGGGTTTCTCATAACTTGTTTCTCTTTGGATTTATCCATGGATAATACATTTATTTTAATTAGGTCTTCTTCTACCCATGCATCTAGGTTTGTTGAGTCAGGGGTCAAGCTTGAGAATAATGATACTGATGGTTTGATAGATGGAGTGAATATAACATTTTGACTATCCATATATTCACTTTTCATTGGAATATCCATAGAGGGTGGTTCATTAGGTTCATCCTTTCTCTCTTCATCTTATCCTATTGTTTCTCCTGCATGAACTTGTTCTTGCTACAAAGAAGTATTATCAATGCATACCTTCTCAGCATCTCCAGTACTTACAAATGTTTCCTCAAACTTATTTAAGTCATTTTCTAAGGCTGACATGGTGATCTCAACATCATTTATCACAATGGTTTCATCTGAATCCTTGAATGTATCAGAGGGTGATGTAACTTTGGGCGTTGAATCTTGTGGACCTGTCATAGGCACATTTAGAATCTCTGGTTCTTTATCTTGTTTGGGGGGGATTGGAGTCACTTTAGCTATAGGCGCCATTGATGGATACATGTGTCTATCCAAAAAAACTTTCTCAAATTCTCTTTCTGTCTCTTTTCCAACCAACTCATACTCTTTGTTCATAATGTGAAGAATTCTTGTTTTGGTTCTTAGATGAGGTTTTACCAAATCTAACAAAATTTCCTTCTCATCATGTGAGAAAATAGGTAGAAGAATATCTAATGTTTCTTATCTAATCCTCATATCTTCCTCTATTGCTTGTATTTTTGATAGGTATAGTATGTTCCATACTTTATCTAGAACGACTGTCTTGAGTTCTAATACCGACCTTTTAAACTTTGATCATATGAGAGATAATCATAGAATGTATTTTTGATTTATCTATCTCTTGGTACTTGTCATAAACATTTGAAATTGAATCTAGTCTTCCTTCATTAATGATTTTGTTCCTTAAGACTATCAAACTAGGTCTGAATCCTACCTCAGGAGGGGCTTGAGTGTTCTTTATTTTTCTTCATGTTGTCCTTGAAGATGGGTGACTTGTGGGAACTTGCTTCCTTCTTCTAGTCAGTTTGCTTGGTACTGAAGGTTGAGAGTATTCCAGGTCAATAGTAGTTGAGGGTACAAATGTACCTTCATCAGACTTATTTTTCTTCTTATGGATATCATCTAATTTCTCTAACTTGACTTTAGCAGGTGTTTTCTTAAGCTCTCTTGAAATCTTAGCTTCCCTAGCTTTATCTTGGTCTTCTCGTGTGACCCCGTGAACTTTTAGGATGTTAGATGTAATCCTTGATGCCTTCCTCCTATTATATGTATTGTATAAGATAGAATCAACTTGATTTGTCTTCTCTTTGTATGTGCCCCATCTAGGCTCTTTTGGATCTTTAGGTGTAGACAAAAGAACTTGTGCATATCCTTCTAACACATGTTCTTCAACTTCATAACCAAGTGGGTGAATCCATTTGGTTCTTGGCTCAACTGCTTCCATGCAAGTATAATCAGTTTCCACCATGAAGCATATGGTGTCCTTGTACTTTTCAACTATCTTCTCTAGTATTCTAAACCTCTTCCACATCTTGATCCTAAATGTCTTGATATCCATATCCATAGAGTCCTTTACACTGCTTTTTGATGTAGCCTTTAATGAAATTTGTGACATAGTAGGTTTGCTCCTGTCTAGGTAAAGATTAGAGACTTTACCAACAATGTGGAAGTATAGGTAGATAATCAATGAGCTGAATCTAAATATTTTGCTCCTGTCATGCTTGATATCTCTAATGTTCTCAATTAGTTGTGCGTGCAATATCTCACAGAGATTATACTATGTTTTATCTCTTGCCATCCTTATTTCTACCAGAACTATAGCTGTGGATACACTATTCAATCTGCTTGCATGCTGAAACTTGTAACCAAGTATCATGGTGAGGAGTTTGATGTCTTCTTCCACAATGGGATCAACAGTCATCCCACGCCTATCACTCCTAGACAAGCAAGCTTGCTCAAACTGTTTCTTTACATCCTTTCCAGTAGGAAGAACAGGTCCAACCTTAGAGAGTCCATTCATATCATGAATGAGGTTAGTAGTAATGCAAACATGAACTTCACCAATCCAATACAGATCATCATGAATCCTAATGAGTAGAATTTTAACCCATTCTGGTTCATAGAACTCATGCACATTTGTATACTCAAAAATAGGGTTATCAGTGAGATGTGAGTATTCATCCTTGAAGGAGTAATCTGGTTTCATCATTGATTCCATGAGCGTTGTTATGTTATTTTCACCCACAGGGATAAATTTAAGAAGCCCCCTCCTAGGAAAAAGTGTAAAATCCTGGCAAATCGCACATTAATTTAGGGGAAATTTTTTCTTGATGATGACAAATTTTTTTTTCAAGTTAGGAAAATAATATAAAGGGGAAGGTGATTTTTTCCCTGCCCAATGAAAATTCCATAAAATCCTGGCGAATAATACATTAATGTGGGGAAACTATATATTGTGTGAGGCAAATTTTTTTCTTTTGAAGTAAATACATTATAATATATGAGGCGAATGATTTTTTGTTGAAGCGAAAAAAAAATATTTGTGCTACCAAATTTTATGTGCCTTTTGAAAATATATATATATTTTTGGCTAATCTATCGTAAAGTATGGGAAAAATAAATATTTTATTGGCAATTTTCAAAAGATGGGACTTGTCAATGCATCATGTGAGCCAATGCCAACTAATAAATTGTTTGCATATTAAACACATGTTGGTATTCATATGCACAAAAATTTACATCGACACACAACCTAATAGTAACATCCATCATTTTATAATGTTAAATGTCTTCTTTGAGACCGTTTGATGATCCTAGATGAAAGGTTGAAGTTTAATTAATTTGCATCATAACTATTATCTAATTAATGCAACATCACGTAATGACATCATTATTTACACGTATCAAGTCTTACATCTGTTTAGGTGGATGGTTGATAATGTATCACAGTTGTCGTTAATAAAAGAAATGTTTTATCACTGACACTAAATCTGGCTATTTCTAATTTCACACACTCGTGCTTTTAATATGAAAGATTTACAAAATTTTGATGGACAAATGAATTAATTAGGTTAGAGAAAGAATTAAGGGCTATTTATAGATGATCTACGCTTCCTTCTTCTTTAATTCTCCTTTGGTTTGGGTCTTCCTTTGCTAGTGCTTGAAAGATTGCCTCTGGTTTTGGTTTTTAGGTTGTATTAGTATAATTTCAGATATTGTGATAGTTGTTTTTTGAAGATGGACACTCCTATCTATTTGATAAGCACATCTGCGGAGGAACAAAAGGCCTTTTTGGGCCCGGTCTCAAACCAAACCCTTGAATCAGTTTGCAAGGAGTTTGGGGCCTTCACAAATGAGGCTGTGAGGATGGTGCTAGGTCATTAATTTTTGGAAAATATCGATATGTACCGAGTTAACACAGACATTACGTCCCATTTTTTGGCATCTCTTTTGGACCTCGGGGGACAGAAGGTGGATATGCTCCTTCTGTTAAGGAAGCTATTCAAACATGAATTCCTGGGTGACGTCGTTGAGGTTTCTATTTATGCAAAATTAGGGGTGGGGATCCCTTGGGCAAGTGATATACACAAAATTTTTGAGTCAGACGAAGATGTGGCCATTCAACCTTTTCTTTTGAACCTAGATGCTCAGCAGTTGACGCACCATAGGAAATGGGCGCAGATTGGTAGGGATTTTCTTTGCAAATGGTTTATGTTGGATGACTTGGTGGACTACGGATGGTTGTATGAATTCACAGAACTTGTCGTCTCTGGAAAGTTCTACTTAGACGGAGGGAAAAATCCTTAGTGTTCTATCCCTATGGCCTCCGCCTGAAAATTTTGAAATTTTCACTATAGTAGGTTGTAGGTTTTGTCTTTAAAGTTTTGTAAGGACTTCAAGTGAAACTATGAAAGTCTCCAAGTCCGAAATTCCAAATATTGTAAATTTCCAAAATTCTGAATATTGTAAATTTATAGAAAATATTAATGAAAACTTTGCAACTTCATTTCAGTTTGTTTTAAAGGATTTAATTGTAAAATATGTATGTGTGAGTCCTGACATATGTGATTTTATAATTTGTGAAATTGAAAATGAACCAAACAAATGTTAAATTGTTAATGTATGACAACATGTTATTTATTTAACATTATTTATTTGACAGTAATTGTAATACCCTTTGTCTGACTGTCTGTGTTGGTTTCTGATCTCTTTTAGACCATAGTATGTATGTGTTCGCTCTTTCAGGTGATTTTAAGGATATTCATGCGTTACTTTTCAGTATGTTATTGATCCATTATTATCATGTTGTATCTTCTGTGTATATGTGATTTAAGGTTATTTAATGATGCTTATGTGTATGTTAGGATTTCATTTCGGTTATGGTTTTCTAACAATACTGACCTTAGATTTATATGCACATGGATCATTGTATGTTTGCATTACTGTTTGATGTGTTTGGTATGGTATGCGACAGAGTCATAGTTACTTGCTTCAGCGAGATCCACATGATAATATGGTCTCAACCATTGTTTGCCATATGATATAGTCATGTAGGTTCATCTTTGTGATGACAGGTTTTCAGGTACCGGGCTACGTCTTCCCTGAATTGGCAGGAGTGAGCATGCCCTATTGCATTAATCTCAATGGTAAGAGAGGGGAGATAGTTTTCAGGTCCATATCCTATCCTAAACCTAGTTTTCCTAGTTAGTGGACAAGTATCTGTTTGACTACCATTGCCAAATTCGTATAGTGGATAGGAATTCGTGTATCCCTTTCCTAGTGCATGTTTGATTTTGCTTGTGTTCGGTTTTAGGTGCTTGATTTGTTTATGTGTGTGTTATATCATGTTATTCATTTAATTGAATATTATTGCAATTAATTATTAAATATAGGGTATTCAATTAAATGAAAATTAATTTAAATACCTATGTTTAATTGGAAGTTTAATCAAAGTGCAATTATTGAATATTAATATTTAATTGAATAATTAATTGAAAATTAGAGTAAATAGGATTTTATGCCTTATTAAATAAATTGAATATTAAGTTGCATGGATTATTGTGCTTTAAATATTTAAGTTATTTAAATTAATATTTTATTAATTACATGTGCAAGATTTGGTTGAAAAAGTATTTTCAAACTCAAGAGATCTCAACTTGATTTTAGGAGTCAAAGTTGAGTTGTGCAAGTAATTAGATATTTTAATTATTAATTGTCATTTTCTTTCAATTTTGGGGAGAGTCCTTTTAGAAGTTAACTGAATGTGTTGTCATGAGGGTTTGCATGTTTAGGGGAAATTGAATCCCATTAGGAGGGAATTGGGGTTTCATTTTGTATTAACAGGTTTTGAGAATTTTGAGAGCTTGGTGTGTGTGCTTGGCTTTGGAGAAATTGAGGAATCTTGTGGTTGCTTGTTGGATTAAGGAAGTTTGTGAATTCATGGTTTGCATGTGCTTGGGTCTTCGTGGTTTCAGATCTGTGGTTGATTTGTGCTTGGAGGTTTTCAGGGTTTTTGCAATCTTCAAAAGGGCTAATCTCAGTCTTCTTGCATTGGATTTGAGGTAGGGTTTGTGATCCCTAAAATGGTTTCAATTTTGCAATTCTGTGGTTTTTGGTGTTTTGAATAGATGCATGTGTTTCATTGTGGCTTATAGGTGTTTATTAGTCTTTCTGTGATTTTGGGTATTTAGAAAACCCTTAGATCTGTTATTTCTATTATTTATTATAACTTGGCACAACTCAGTTATGTTGTCCAAATTTTGTTGAAAAATACCTCATATAACTCCTAGAAAATGAAAAAATCAATCTGGACTATAGTTTAACTATATAGTGTTAAAAAAATAAATTGGTATGGTGGAAAGAAAATCAATTTTAGTTTAAAAAAAGAAAAAAAAAACAATCTGGTTTAAAATTTCACTCTCTGGAATTATACAAAGAAGTAAAAATTAATCCACCAGTAAAAGGACAAATTCTGAAAAAGACAAAAAAAAAAAAGTCTTTTAAAACATCCCGTTTTTAGAATTTATTAAATTAATTTTTTTTTTCTTTCGCTATATTCCAAATTTGTTTTTTTTTTTAAAAGAAAATTAAAAAAATTGTAAAGGTTTTAGAGGGGGTGGGGGCCACCACCTCTCCCCACTACCCTACCGTGCGGGTACCGCATGGGCCCGGCGGTCTGCTTTACAGCAGTACCGCACGGGGAGTCCGTGGGCCTGCGGGCTGTGGAACCCACGTGAGTGAGGACCACGGGGGCCGCAGTGCCCACACGACACAGCCCCCGCAGGTGTTAAGGATAGGAGGGTGGGGGCCACGGGACCCCCCCAAAGGTATGTTTTTTTAAAAATGTTTGGTTTTTAATTTAATTAAAACATTAAAAATTGTTTATTTAAAATTGTTTTTTAAATTCATTTTTTTTTAAAATTATTATTTAGTATTTCTTTTTTTATGTTAATTAATTTTTATTTAATTATTTTATGTTAATATGTAATTAGTTTATATTAATACTTAATTAATTTATATTAATATTTAAACTTGTTTATATTAATATTCAAATTAGTTTGTATTAATTTTAAATTAGTTTATATTAATGTTAAATTG
>MU223453.1:3662538-3679249 GCA_018584345.1 Thuja plicata | reverse complement strand
CAACTTGCCCATTCCCATCCACTATTTACTGACCAATGACTGTTAGGATAGTTAGGAACTTTCAGAAAGTGTAATAAAGCACTCAATGATGGGTAGTCTATCATAGGATGCCCTCTGCTCAAAATATTAAAAACAACACTTAACTAAACAAATTTTCCCATTAGTTCTACTTCCAATGCTTTTCCAAAACAAGCTTCAATAGAGCCTTTAACTTGAGCAGGCTTCGTTTGTATATTCAGCTGAAATTCATATAATTCTGCATTCCTAACATGTAGAGATTCATCCTTTTTTTTCCATCTTATGACTGATTTTTCAACTCCATCTATGGTTTTCTTTTCGTAAACTTTACCCATATGCTTCTCTATGGTGTCGATTTTTAACTGCAACCTCTTTTCCTTCTTATTTATCTTGGTACAAATCTGACATCTGCATTCTACCAGAGGTTTACCTTCAATTGGATTGTCCATTGGTTCAATGAATGGATACTTTGACACCCATTCTATTTGAAAATTCCTCGACAACTCCCGCTTCCGATCATTTTTTGAATTGTTTTTTCTTTTCTTTTTCCCTGCACCATCATCATCTCTAACATTCTCAGTCTCATCCAAGTTGATTATATCATTATGGCTACTTTGGGTATTTAACTAAAATTTTTCTTCAATTTCATCATGATCTGAGATATCAGGTTCGCCTACCTCTTCAATATGTCATGTAGTTTCAGGTTGTGAATCTTCAAAATCTACTTGTGATGAAGCAGTTTCCCAATTTTGGACAGAAACATTTCCAACACCATGACCAAAGTACGATGATAAGGTTCTATGTTTTGCTGGCCTCTCTTGGCTTTCCCTAGTTGCAGGAGTGCTACCCTTATTCTTGTTACCCTTATTTTTGTTTGACACTTCCATTCTCCAACGACTTCCACTACAAAAAAGAAAATGTTAAATTGTTGAAGAAGTGACAATAGACTATAATATATATAAATATGATTCTAGATTTATTGGCCCTAAAATCATGTCTGAGGTCTCCCTGTCACTAGTGTTTCCTAACTGGTTACCAGTTACCACTAAATAGTAATGAACCCAAAATTACAGAGTCGCAGAATAAGTATCACTTGCCTTTGCCTCAAATTAAATTGCAGTTGCTACTCGCCAATGCAGTATGCAGTTGCACTCAACAGTCTGAAACTTTGCTATCGATAAAATATTTTTATACTATCCTTATTTGGTGAATTTAGTGGGAGGTATTAAGTCAAGGTATACAAATTTGGTGAAGCCCGCATAATTTTAACACATCTTGCATTATTTACGAGGCGATTATGGGTTGTCCAATACGAAGGAATGATTAATAAAGTTGGCAAATTTGGGTCAGGTTGAGACATGCATCTACAAAATGCCAGGCGAATTTGGGGTGGCCTATAAATATAAATGTATAAAAATATTGGCGAATATAGGCCGTCCATTTGGGTCATGTATAAATTATAGGCAAATTTTCAAAATTTACAGGGACCAAAAATTAGATTCCATTGGCGATGATGTGTAAGAAAAGTAGAAAATTAAATAAAGTGATGGGTGATGGGACCAAACATTGGTCCCAATATTAATAATTATTGGGTGATAGGGTCAACCTAATATATGAAAAAAAATTGCCAATTCCCCGCTCGTCGACATGCGACATTCACCAATTGGCGAATATTCGCCACTAAAGTTTTCGCTCGTCACCCACATATTCCTTCTTACAGTAGATGTAAGTGCATATGTCCTCTACATGCATGAATCCTAGCAGAGTTTTTGAGAATGCTCTTTCTACATCATCTAGCACATACTTGAATGGATGCTTCTTAACCACATATCTCTTTTTCTCAGAGATGTCAAATACTATAGGAGTAGCCATTACTTGTAACTTGCTTAAGTAGGGTTTCACAAAGATTTTGAAATAACACATCCGCTAGGGTTTAGTTTCAACTTCAATTTTCCTTTCTAACCAACCAATGATTATGTTTAAATGATTTGATACTAAATTCCCCTATGCTCTTTGAATGCTTCGATCTCAAATGAAAAAGTGAAGATAAAAGATCTTTCACTAACTTATAAAGAGTTTCTGCATTTAATGTTTGATGCTGTAATGCGGTTGACACTGAGAATTTCAATCTTTGTTCTTATTGAAGTAAAAGCTATGTGTCCATGCATACTTCCTCAATTCATCACCAAATACATGAATCCATAGGCGCATACTCAGAGGTGAGTATACCAGCCGTGTAGGGGTTTAGATCTAGAATAGCTCCCCCTAAGACCATGAGAGTCATCTAACTAGAAGTTGAAGTTGCATCCACTATGGATGCATCTACTACCTTGTTAACATCATCTTCTTTCTTTACTTCAACCCATATTTTACCTGAATCTTCTGTAGCTTTTACAAACTTGACTTCTCCAAATTCTTCAAACAATGATCCTTTAGGCTTTTCTTATTTTTGTGTTCTGGACCTGCAAAACCTTGAGATATGTCCTGCTTTGTTACATGAGTGACAAATGATTGGAGGTCTATTGATATTATTTATCATGTTGCAATGCTTGGTTGTGTGTCCATTACAATTACATATCTGACATGTAATGTTCTAATAGTTTCTCTGAGGTTGATTTCTCTGATTGTATTGAGTCATATTTCTTTGGTTCTACTGTGACTGATTTATTTGACTTGTTCTGCAATGTATATCCCTGTGACCAAATTTATTATAGGAATAAAAATAACCATTGAAAGGTCTTACCTCTTTACAATCTCTTGCCAGGTGTCCATGTTTGTTATAGGCATAACAAGTTCGGTTAACTAGCTTGTGTTCATCTTTAGGAGGTTCAACTTTACCTTCTGCAAGATTCTCAATTTTCTTTGTTTCTGTAGATTCTTATTGTGTTTTATTTCCTTTTTGCATTGCATTGATTTCAATTTGAGCTACACTGTATCCAACACCAGTAGTATCACCTCTTAGCTTTTGTGCATAAAGTTGTGATTGAATTAGATCAGAACTTGTGTGTAATTTCTCAATTTTGTCTTTTGCTTATGTTAGTTCAGATTCTATCTTTTTCTTGATGTTTTCCAACTCCAAGATCTTCATATTTGCTTGCATAAGTTCTTCATCTAATTGTTTATTTTCTTTGGTCTTTTCTTCAATAGTTGTTAGGCTATCTGTAAGCTATTCATTTAGATCTTCAATCTTGTCCTTCAGAGACATGTTTTCTTCATTCATCTTTTTGACCATTTTTCCCAAATCATTTGTAGAGCAATCTTTCAGATCTTTTCTTATTTTTTTGATAAGCATTTGGGAGCCATCAACTTTTAGTTTAAGTTCTTCATTTTCTTTTTCAGATCTATCAAGATCATCAAGGGTTGCTTCAAGATTCTTTTTCAGATGTTTCTCTTCTGCTGAATCCATGATCTCCTCAAGTGGTTAAACTTTCTTTTAGAGGACCAGAGCTCTGATACCAATTGTTAGAAACACTGAGAGGGGGGGAGGTGAATCAGTGTTTGTCAATTATCTTTATTTCAGCAACTTGAAACTTTAATCAAATAGATAAAAAATGAAATATAACACCATAACACATAACACATAACACAAGATATGTTTACAGGGAAACCTTGATCAGAGGAAAACCCCGGTGGGAATTAGTACCCACAAATGATCGTACTAGTCTTATGAACTTGTTAGAGTTCCTTTTCCCTGTTAGGAGCAGTCTTTATAATGCAAGTACAATGACCCTATTAGGAGTCTTTACAAAACCTTGTTAAAGGTGATTGGATCACTGCTAGAGCTCACTTCCTAATAGGATGAATGCTACAACCTTCAGGTAATAGATATATACTATATCAAAAGATGAATTATTGTAATGAAACTGTTGTCTGATCAGTTCCATTTATGCGCTGATGCTTTAATCTCTTGAAGAATTCTACTTCATACTAATTTTCTCATATTGATTTTCTGGATATCTTCTCTGCTTCTTTTTGACTATTTCACATAATAGAAAATTGCATGTCAAGTATATATACATGCCTGAATAGACGTGACCAATAACAAGACCTTAGTCGGCCCAAAAACAACATACTCAACGCTTCCAAACAATTTGGCTTAAGTGTGTTTACATGAGTGTTAAAGAAACAATTACAAACATATTACAATAGGCTCATGGCCATTACAAAATAAAATATTATACGCTAATCCAAAATTTGAGGTCGGCTTCATACTCTATTTTCTGAACTGCTAGTGGCACTTAATATTGTTGTAACTTCTCTGTACTGTCATACCGTACCATGCGTGTATAGACTAAGATTAATGTTTTATCATAAAGCTTAATTATGGAGGTGCATATTCTGATTCAATCATACAGACATGTGCTGTGCTCTGATCAACTGCATATCTCTGTTATGTTCTATCTTCTATACTTAACCAATTTTTGATCTTTAAAGTTGTGAACTTACTTGTCAAAACTTCATATGACTTTGTTGCCATAATGAAAACACAAAATTAGTCATATACACCCTGAGTGTCAACTTGCCAACACCCTCTTCTATTTATAGAAGAGATGCTATGAGAAAAAGGTGGGAGAATCCTAACTAATTTTTGACTTATTCAACACTAAGAGTCCACTAATTCAACTTATAGTGTGATCACATGTAATTACACTTTACAATTTTGCATGTAATGTGTCAAGATGGAATTACATATTGTATAATGAAAGAAACCTATGTATCTAAAAGGAAAAAATTATTACATCATCCTCTATCAAAGAGGAATTCATAATGCTTTAGAACTGTGTTTAGTGTATTTAGGATTGGAGAAGGCACTTTGTTTAGGAACACCAACTTGCACCATCAATAGTTCTTATGTCCTTTGCTAATGAAATCCCTTCTCATCTTCTTGTATGGGATTGTATTGGTTCTTTAGTGGAAATTCTCTCTGTGAGGTTGAGGTGATAATCCCAGAGCATGAATGAGAGCATATGAAATGAAGCCGTAGTGGTGGATTCTAAGGGTTTCCAAGGTTAAATAGAAACTTGACACAAAAAATGAGATGACAAAGGAATTGTTTGAGAAAGGACACATTCATCCTAGTGTTTCTCCTTGTGGTGCACCATTGGTCTTTGTAAAGAAGAAATATGGGTCTCTTAGGTTGTGTATGGATTACTGCCAGTTTAACAAGGTAACCATCAAGAATCGGTATACACTTCTAGGATTGATGTCTTGTTTGATTAGCTTCAGGGTGCCCGAGTGTTCTCCAAGATTGATCTTAAGTCTGGGTATCACCAGTTGAGGATAGTGGATAGTGATATTCACAAGACCACATTTCACACTAGATATGGCCACTATGAATTCACTGTGGTTCTGTTCAGTCTTATGAATGCTCCAGCTGTATTTATGAGTCTCATGAATGGGGTATTCCCTACTTTCCTTGACAAGTTTTTAGTGGTATTCCTTGATGATATTTTGATATTCTAAGGATGAGAAGGAGCACGAAGAGAACTTGAGACAATTCTCACAGTTCGTTAGGGATAACTAGTTGTATGGAAGCTTGCTGAAGTGTGCATTTTTTAGGCCAGAGGTCAAGTATCTTGGGCATGTGATATCTGGTGATGGAATCTCAGTAGACCCATCAAAGATAGATTCTATTATGGATTGGCCAACACATACCACAGTGATTTATGTGAGGAGTTTCATGGGTTTAGCCAGTTATTATAGATGGTTTTTTGAGGGGTTCTCTCGAGTGGCACACCCCATCACTTCTCTTTAGCGAAAGGGAAATAATTTTGAGTGGAATAAGAAGTGTGATAGAGAATTTTAGGAGCTCAAAAGAGCACTCACCATTGCACCCATTATTGTGGTGCCAGAGCCCTCAACAAACTTTGTATTTTGAACATATGCTTCTTTGGATGGTTTAGGGGTAGTTCTCATGCAAGGTGGGTGAGCTATCGCCTATGAGTTTAGGAAACTAAGATTCACGAGCTCAACTACCCTACCCATGATCTCAAGCTTGCAGTAGTGGTGCATACCCTAGTGAGATGGAGATACTTCCTCTTAGGACATCAGTTTTGGTTTCATTTAGATCATCAGAGTCTTCAGTACATCTTCACTCAGCCGAATCTTAATGCTTAGGATGGAGTTCTTGTACAAATATGATTTTGATGTTCATTACATCAAGGGGAAAGAGAACGTAGTCATAGATGCCTTGAGTAGGAGATGACATGAGCTTTCTTCTATGTCTACAGGCACAGATTTGAGAGATCCCATTCTTCATCACTTATATAAGGATGAGATGTATGAATAAGTTAGTAAACTGATGCGATCTCAGAGACCCCTTGAGGGGAATTTTTCAGAGTATACCTTGGAGTCTGATGGACTCTTACGTCATAGAGGATGCATCTATATACCTTCTTCTAGAGGATTGCATAAGTTTGTGATGTTAGAGGCTCATAGAGCCTCTTATGCAGCACATCCCAAAGTTAATAAGATCCATTCTGATTTGATACATTTGTACCATTGGCCCGACATGAGATTGCAGATTGTTGAGATGGTAGCTAGGTGCCTATAATACTAGAGGGTGAAGGCAGAGCATCAACATCCAGGTGGAATTCTTCAATCCCATGAGATACCAATGTGGAAATGGGACACCATCTCTATGGACTTCATAGTAACTCTTCTCATGTCATCTCATCATCATGATGCCATCATGGTGACACTTGACAAGTTGAACAAAGTGGCTCACTTTTCACCCATGTGTACTACCTTTACCGTGCCCTCAGTGGCACATGTGTTTTTGTGAGACGTAGTCAGACTTCATGACATACCTCATAAGATCATCAAATAGATATTCTCTCTTCACTTCATCATTTTGGAGAGAACTTCAGGAAACTATGGGCACTAGGCTCAATTTCAGTACAACCTATCACCCCGAGATAGACGGACAGACTGAAAGAGTCAGTCAAGTGTTAGAAGACATGCTACACATGTATGTGATGGACCATTAGAGCCAGTGGGAGGAATACCTATGTCTAGTTGAGTTTTCCTATAACAATGGGCATCATACATCCTTGGGCATGCCCCCCTACCAGGCTCTTTATGGTAGACCTTACTAGACACCACTCAGTTGGGATCACATTGAGGATAGAGTTTCCATTGGTCTTGAGCTAGTCAGAGATATGGAGCAGTAGGTGACTTTGATTAAGCAACATCTTGGAGAGGCTCAAGATAGACATAATAAGTATGTAGATGCTAAGAGGATAGATCGAGCCTATTTAGTTGGAGAAAGGGTCTTCTTGAGAGTGCGATAGCATAAGAGTCCAATCTATTTTGGAAAGGGCTCTAAGATTGCACCTTGATTTGTTGGACCTTTTGAGATCCTTGAGCAGATAGGACCAGTTTCTTACCATTTAGCTTTCCACCTAGCCTATCATGCATCATGATGTGTTCCATGTTTCAGTTATGAGAAAGTATGTTTATGATGAATCTCATGTGATAGTTTGGGATGCCTTATACCTAGAGTTGGATGGGCAGCTGGCTTTGGAGCCAATTCAATTTTTGGCTTGATGGGCCCTTGTACTTTGAGGCAGGGAGCTTGACCAAGTTAGGGTCTAGTAGGATTTCTATTACAAGGTTACAACTTCTTGGGAGGATGCAACATAGATGAGGTCATAGTTCCCCCACCTCTTTGATGAACTCTAGGAGGATGTTCATGCTAGGAGGGGGAGGATGTGAGGCATACCTCGGGTCGTCATAGCTTAGCATAATTTTTCACTTATATTCTCTCTAGTTGATACCAATTTTTGTTATAGTTGGATCTTTGGGACACATGTATTATTTTATGGATCTGTTGAATCCTTTGCTTGTAAACACTACCTTATTTTGTAATCAAGGTACCTTTGAGATACTGTATATTATTGATGTTGATTTCCATTTATGATTTAGTTTTGAGGATGTAGTATATTAGATTAGTATGTAGATGATATCATGATGTAAATTTGTTTAGAGAAATCATGTTATGATTATTTAATTAAATGTAGATGTTGCTTTAATTTCAAAGAGATATTGTATAAATGCAAGTGTTAATGTATGATTAATTTCATTATGTTATATATGATGTTTTATTTGACCTATTGATGTGTGCAATGAGTGTGCAAGAACAGTGACCATGGTACTAAACGGGGATTCAAGAATGAACTTATGCTATCATTGTGATGCTAAGGTCCTGTCTATAAAAAGAGACATGGACCTTGTTGTATTGTATTTTTATTCATAAAAGTGTGATGCATGATTGTATTTAAACTAGTAAATGTGTAAATAAGTCATGCGTGTGTAATATTTTTGTCACTTGGCACATGTGCACTTTATGTGTTAGAATGGCTAGTAGATATGACTAAGTGTAGGCTTAACTCTAACCCTGAGGGTTACCTAGTATAGTACCCAAGCTTACCTTCATTTAGGAAGGTTCTAGATGTGTCCTCTTGAATTGAAATTCGTGAGTTAACTTTGGGTAGAGTTTAGGAGGGTTATTTGAGCTTCCAGAGAGTAACTAGGGTAAAAAATTGCTACGCCATTTGGTACCTTAGGGGTTAGGGGTCATTTTTATCCCATTAAGAGCCTTAAAACTAATTTATGACTCCCCTAAAGCCTCCATTTTGGAAAGTGGCGAATTTGGAGAGTTGGAAGACTTTGCTAAAGCCATCCCTTCTTTCCTTGCAAGCATTTAACTCCATTTATGGAGAAGGAAAGCAAGTGGGGAGAGTAGATGGATTAGGGTCTTTCCTCCATTTGCGATTCCTGATATTTTAGGGAGAAGACCTATATAGGGAAGAGTTTAGAGGGAGCTTGGGTGTTCACCCAGTCTCTACCTTTAGAGACATATTCAGTTGTAGAAGCAAGTCTTGAGAGAAGGAAAAAGAATTGTAAGGAGGATCTCTTCACAAACCACCATTCCATTTTCATAGCTTGGAATTAAGGTTGGATTCCTTCTTAACATAGTTTAGAGTAGTTATAGGTTTTCTATGCATTTAGCTTGAGGAATCCATTAACAGAGTTATGTTTTTCTTTTTTTCAACTTCATGGGTTTCCATGGAGCTTGTCTTGTTGAGTATTGTGTTCTTTTGTGATATTTTGACTATGGATTTTTCTTCAAGGCACACTCACCCTTGGGAGGGAAGAGTAACCTAGAAGAGGGTGAAGGTTTAGTGATTACCCATGCAGTGTAGAGTCTTCTATGTGTGGAGGTATGTACATGGGTGTGTGTGTTTCCCCATGATGCCAAACATGCCATGGGCATTTGGGGGTCATAAGGGATATCCTGATGGCTAGAGGCCTTAATTTTTAGTAAGAGGAGATGGTTGGTTTTTAAGGGTTGTTGGGTCCATGTGTGGAATATCCCTTGTTCTTTAACTTGTGTTTGGCTATCTCCTCATGTGGTAGTCCTCCTTCACCCTATGTGTTTCAGGTCTCTTGGAGGCCTATGTTAGCCTTGGGATTTTGGGTTTTGATCTTATGTGATTGCTCCATCCTATTGTGCTTTCTTGTATCCACATGTTCTACTCTTGGATCCCCTAGCTCGGGGGTGGCCTAAAAAGGCCTAGGTTGGGAGGTGAGCCTCCATGGTCATATCCTTATCTTTTGCAGGTTCTGGGAAAGCTCCTTGAAATGTAGGAGGAGTCTTGGAAACTTGGTTTCAATCCCATTCTCAAAGTCACTTTCCATTTTTAAAATTTTTCTTGAAAAATTTAAAGGAATTGTAGAATTGTAATCTTCATGTTTTGAAGACCCATGTATAGTGATTGAAGTACATTGTTTACTTTCCTTGTAATAAGAAGAGGAAACTTGTTCTATATTCTAGTATCAATTTATGCATTATGGTTATTCCAAATTTAGTTTTATTAATGTTCTATTAAAGTGATAGGGAAATAAATCTTTAAGGTTATGGCTTTAGATAATGTTAAAATACTAAAATTCTAATTTATAAAAATATAAATTGAAGAAGGGACTACACCCTCTAAAGTTAAAATTTGAATTTGGTTTTATCTCCTAACTTTTAAACAGTCTTCATATAATGCTTTTGCATAGGTAGTTATTAATCTATCTTAATGATAGACTTAATATAATTGGAGAGTATTTACAATATCATTAAGGGTAAATTAAATAAAGATTAATTCCTCTAAAGACAATAAATTGATAGGTTTATTATTCCTATAATTTCCAAGTATTTGTAAAAGATTAGTTTTTGCATATCTATATATAAGTCCTTTTATATAAATTATATGCAAGAGATTGTATTTGCAAAAAGTTTAAACTATATATAAATAATACTCAAAGTGATGCTTGGAAAAACTATTTCTAAAGCTATTCAAAACCTAGTGAGTCTTAAGTTTCACCTATCTAATTATATTTCAAATTCTTAATTAGTTTAGTATGGAATAAATAAAGACTATATTAATTACGCCAAAGGCGTTCCTTCTCTTGACAAAAACAACTCACTTTTAAATCAATGGTTGTGAGGGCTTTAAAGACAATGCAAGATGATTGTATTAATCTTGGGCATTCGTTTTGGACGTTTGGCTAAAAAAAATTATTTATTATATTTGTTTTTAATATTTAATAAAAATTCCTCTTTTTCCATTTTTCACTCACGGAGTTTTCCCTTTTTATCGTCACCAACTATGCCTTTTTTGCGTGAGTGGTGGCCGTGAGATCCACCATTTTTTCTTGTGAAGTTGCTTCATGTTTAGGTATATTGCGGGGAAGTGAATGCACAAAATTTTCATTTCCTCAACTCATTGCATAGGTCACTGTTGATTGCGTATAGGGTAGGCACAAATCCAAGGGAAGAGGGATTGATAAGTGGAGAGTTTTGGTATGCTGGGCCCTTTCCGATGCTGCAAACCCATTGAATATCTTTTTTCAACCTTACTCTTTTTAAAAATTTTTTGAATCATTTATGTTTGCAATTTTTGCTAGTCTCTTCAAATGCGCTCTGTTTTGTTTATTTAATTCTTTTCTGATGAATGCAGAATATTGGGTTTCTTATGTTCTACCTTTGAATGCAGAATATTGAGTTTTTACTGTTTAAATCAGAATGTAATGTGCCATTTTTTATGCACAAAATTTCCATAATTTATTGCGTATCTCATTGATTTCTCATATGTATTTTTGCCTGTAGGCATAAAATGCATCCCCTCATTTGTAACAACAAGGGGCTCTGTTTGGTCATATGAAATACTTCTATTTGGGATTCTGGGTGTGCATAGAGCACTTCAAGCTTGCGAGTACGACAACTGTTGTTTTCCTTCATTTGTTTTCCAATTTTTTTTCAAATTCCTTCTTTAATTCTTTTCCCATGAATGTAGAATATTGGGTCTATTATGTTCTGCCTTTCAATGCTGAATATTGGGATCTTTTTAATGTTTAGATACATTATTCCTTAGGCCTTTAGTGATCAATAATCTATTTCCCTTGATAATGTCTAAAGTATTTTATTGGGAATGCTAGTTCTTCTATAAAGAAAGTAGGAAATTGGATGTGATATTTTTTTGGAAAGTAACGTATTAGTACCTAAACCCACAATTATAGAGAAAGGGTGGAAAGAATTTGTTGGCACTGCCTAATTTTATTAAGTCTTACCAGGATGTTTTCCCCTGTGTTTGAATCTTCTTTTTAGATTCTCTAGGTTTGTCTCTGAAAATCCTTCATATTTATTCCCCTGGTTAAAACCCTAGTCCATTTTGTGTGAGATGTCAAAATCCCTAAGTACACTTTCAAAATATTTGAAAAAACCTTGGAAAAACCCTTGAACATTATGTTTTGATGTTATCTTTTATTGAGGGTCATGACTTCATTAAGTCACTTAAGTTGTGGTCATTGTGCTAGGTCTTATAACTTTATGTTATAACCTCGCGTATTAATCCCATTTAATATTTTATAGGCCGCGTCTTATCCTAAGTTTTAAGTCTCTTATAATCCTTTGAAGATCGGACGGCTCATGCTTGCGCGTAGCTCTGACAAGAAACCATTGCGCAGCTGCGAGATGCATCCACATGGAGATGGCAGGACCAGTAGAAAGGGTTGCACTAAAGAAAATCTACGATCCGAGATCGCTCGCTGATCTAAAAGCCAAAGATTGGGAGGGTGCGTGAGCCTTAGACATGGACTCAGCTAGACATCAAGCATATGTAGTGGGACCTATTTTTGTCAGTGAAACCTGAATGATGTGGAGTAATACATGAAGAGTACACATCACCTTTTCTGAGGTGGACGTTGAGCTGGAGATACAACTGGACATGGAAATGAATAGGGTGTTGCCATGAAGACTGATGAAGTGTCCTAAGTCAAAGGGGACAAATTGCTAGTTAGAAAGGATACTACTGAGGCATTGAAGATCTATAGCTCACACTCACTCGCAAGTCTGATGCCCAGACTTTGCGAGGATGCATGATCTTGCCATGTGTATATTTTTGTGGATGAGTAACTTAAGTAAAGGAAAAGGCATGTGCTTCAAATCAATGGTCATATTTTAATTGGTGATTGAATCTCGATCGTCTGTATTTACAGTAATGAAGGAATTGATTGAATGACTCATGCTCGCTCACAATAGGAAGATGAAAGGATTGCAACGATGCGCGATGGTGACATGTGTCTGGTTTGTCTAGCTTGTGAATGACGTAGAGAGAAATGACAGCGTGTTGAGTTTGAGACTTATGATTGGAGGAAAGTGGGCCTGAGGTGACAAGTGGGAAGTCAACCAAAGATAAAAAAGATGAGGATCGTCTGCTGTGCTAAGAATTTTAGATCGACGATCAGAATTTAAACTTGAAAAAATATGTTGCGGATGAAACACATTCAATTGCAGTTTTGCCAGCGAAGTTCATCACACGAGTTGAGAATTTATGGTTGCAGAGAGGTACTTGGAGTAATAAAGGAATTGAAGTGATTGCAGCTTAAAGACTTAAAATCATAAAGTTGTTCTAATCATTCTAGTTTGAAGAAGTTGTAGAGCAGAGGATTCGCAGAGCAGGAAGAAATTGCAAAACAGGGGATTTTCTGGAAAAGAGGAATTTGAGCAAAAAACAAGTAAGTAATTAATTTTGAGTTTGTTATTTTGCATAAATTTAGGGTTTCTAGGATAATTGTGGAGTTAAAATTCTGCAAGACCCTAGATTTGAAATTACCATAAAGGAGAGGATTGTGTCAACCTGAGTGAAGGAAAGATATCAAAATGGCTTTGAAGAAGTATGTTGGCACGTTAAATTATGAAGATAGGATACTTCAGGATTATTTCCTTGAGATTTGAAGGAGAGTAAAGAAGCAACTGATATGTGGAAAGCCCTAACAGGAGAGGTACGCCCTAGGGTAAAAGATAGATTTGACAAAATTGCTGATACTCATATGCAATTGAATGAATTGAAAATTTTTAGATGGTGGTATGGGAAAGCTAATGCATGATGTCCATTCAGTAACGTATAACAATATGACTTAGGTAAACTGGTTATGCCTACAGTCTTCAAGGAAGTGGACCTAATTTTAGAAATAGTGGCCAGATATGATCAGATAAAACATGAGATCATAGATATTGATGGGAACATGCTCCTAAGAATTGATGCTGAATCCATAAGAGAAGCTTTTGATCTGCACAACTCTGAAGAAGTTACAGATAGAGTTGATTTGAAAATGTTTGAACAAGCTTTTGATAATGCAGGGTTGGATATACAGGGGAAATTACTATTACCATTTGTTAAAGAAGTTAATGGAGTAAGGCTTTCTATTGATGCCATAAGAACTAAATTGGTAAACTGTGAAAATTATAACACCACATTGGTAAATACACATACAACTTTATACTAGGTGTTGGGGCTGCAGAATGTAAATAAATTTTCTAAAGAAACAATGTGGGTGTGTTAGGGTCTATAGAAAACAGGAGCAAAATTTATTTTAGATTACCCTACATATTTGGATAAGCACATAAATGAAGGTTTAGCAGAAATAAAGGAAGGCAAAAGAGTACCTTTCAGGTGGTATTCCCTTCTCATGCATTTGATTTTTCCCATTGTGAGGATTATTTTTCACAAGATATTGATTTAGAAATAGAAAGAGATGGTGTAAGGTTACCAGTTCAGTTGTGGAGCACAATTTTGTCATCAGATTGGAAAGGTGCTAACTTGTTTCCCTTTGAGAATGTTTTTGCATACTTATTGAGGAAGAGACTGATTCATAAAGTTGAGAATTTTCCATTTTTGTTAAAATGTTTTGTTAGGCCTGTAGATTATGATGTCAAACCACCAAAATTCCATAATTGGGGTGACATTTATTTCTATAGAAATACAATTGTGGTCAGAATATATGGATTCCCTGGAAGGCCTTTTGTGCTTCCAAGATATGTGCCTTTGAGGATTGGATTTTTGGAAGTTATGAGACAGATTGCAATGTTGCGGGAGCCTGGTTTTCCAGCAAATAAGAAGAAGGGTATATTCTTCCAAGAATTAACAATTTTTCACCGTTTTACAGTTAAAAAAGGGGGAAAGAATGAATTATTTCATTTGTTGAGGCCCTATAATTTTGCTGTTAGTTCAAAAAGACTAAATGATATTGAGGGTTTTTATGCAATATTTATGAGGAAGATAGCCAGACCTTCCAGAGACACCCATTAGTTTGATTTCCCTAAGGACATAATCAGAAATGATGAAGATATGAAGTCTTAGTGGAACAAGAAGTCATACTGGCATGCATACAATGATGTGTTGAAATAAATTCATGAAACAGACCCAAAATATGAGCCCTTTTCAAATTGCAAGGATTGGGATAAAAGAATAAGAATTGTGCTAACAAATTTTTCTTAGGTGTATGACACTCTAAATGAGAAGTTGGGATATGGTAAGAAAGTCAAACTTACCATTGTACAAGAAAAAGAGGATCTTGACAAGTTGGTGCAAAGTGAAGGAGTGATGAAGAAAGAAGATAAGGGTAAGAAAAGAAGCAGAGAGGAATCCCCTGCCCCAGATTTTAGTCAGCAAAAGGTACAAATAGAGCAAAATGGTATTTCAGTGTACCATAGGAAAAGATTGAAAAAGGATCTTGTTGATCCTAATATTGTAGAAATTCCACATGAAGGAGCATATACTGCAGATGATCCAGAAAGGAGATCTCCATCTCCTGATTCTCCTAGGCCACCTCCTATTTTTGATGAAGGAGATGTTTCACAAGTGCATGAGGTCAGGGAGGTCACTAAGGATAAGGAAGTTGGGACTAGTTTTGCTATCAGAAAAGAAAGAAGACTAGAGGAAAAATTAGTGGAAGTAGCCCCTGCAAAAGGAAAAATGGCTGTAGCAAAGGCATGGCCACTGCAAGAAGAGGGAACCTCTAGTGGAGCTTTGAACATTCCTTATGGGAGTGATGAAGATGAAGAGGAGTATATTTATGTGCATCTAGAGCTATTGGAAGGGAAAGATGTCCAAGCTCCCTTAGCCCCTATTTCTGACATCACATCCCTGGAGATAAAAGGAGTATTCCCAAGGGAATTAAGGGTTGAGTCATGTGATGCCAAAATAGATGATAGTGAATTCATCAAATCAGTGGCTTTCAAACATTTGTTTGTGGCAAAATTTTCAAAAGTAATCTATTGAATTTATGAGGAAGAAGAAAGAGGATAGACCCTTGGTTGATAATGATGATCTCATTAAAGAGATAGAAGGGGAGATGTTAACAATGTTTGATACATTGACCCTTGCAGAAGGAAGAGATGTAATAAAGAAGGGAGGAATTTTATTGACCCCTAACCTAAGAATTATAGATGCTATTGAATTTGATTCCATCATGAAGGATATGAGGTTAAAGAGGCCAAACATGCCTGGTAATGAACACATCACAACTGACACTTTTTATAATAAAGACTTTGGAGCTTTGGCTACTTGGGATTTCTCTGCAGCAGGGCAGGATGGTGAAACCAGTTCAGGCACCAGAGGTAATTGTTGCCCAAATTTCACATTTCCATGCAATTTGGCCTGGTTTGCCCTATCTTGTTTCCTCTATCTTGTTTTCCAGGCTTCATGTCTAAAACCTCAGAACCTCTATAAACCCTCAGTCTTTCATGCAAACAAGATAATAAACCCTAAGCCTTGGCTCGTTATATTTCATCGTTACCTTTTTAAGTCACTTAAGACATGTGCCATAGGTCAGGTTGCTTGATCGCTTTACCAGAATCGAATATGCTTAATCATCTCCCGACTTTGCTTTTGCCTTGTGTCGCGTAGTCTCGTTAAGAAATGGAATATTCTCTCAGTGACTCAAGACTTAGCGATTTCCTTTCAGTCGGGTTGTCGCTTGAACTCATGATATAAGATTTTAAAAGAACGGGACCCACCTTCAGTTGGGTGATCGCGAGAAGAAATGGCAAGTCAAAGAAATGTCTCCCGACCTTGCACCTACTTCATGTCGCATGGTCGCTGGATCAGCTCAGTCAAACAGTTAAGGTTCTTTCTTCAGTCGCATGGTCTCGTGATAAATGGCGGTTAGTGGATAACAGTCACGACCATGCGACTAACTGTTTGATGTTAGTAGAAATACTCAGTCAGGTTTTCGCTAGATAAGGACGGTGAGTTAGATTTCCATAATGCATAAAGTGGACGAAAGAACAGATGACACCTGTCACAGAGCTAATGGTTGTCGCCTGATCGCTTGATGAAGGAAGAGGATCACGCGATAACAA
>MU223453.1:3642354-3661355 GCA_018584345.1 Thuja plicata | reverse complement strand
TTATTGATCAAGCTGATTCTGGTTCATTGCGTGTTGTGTCTATTTCGCTTGGATTACTGTATTGTGAAGTTTTCTCTTCCCTTGTAGTAATTTTAGTCTCTGACCTTCACATGTTTGCTAAGAATCACAAAGAGTTACAGATGCCAAGATGTTAGACACAACCAAAGAGTTACAGATGCCAAGATGTTAGACACAACCAAGGGTCTGCAGGAACAAGTTTCATATGTGCATGATGTTGCATTAAATAAAGATAGGATTTATGAAAATCTCCAAGAGCAATATAGGCATGTGTATAGTGCATATGAACATAAAACCAAGGAGGCACTAAAACTTCAGGGAAAGGTAATTGCTTTAGAATAGAAGGTTTCATAATTAGAGGCAGTAAGGCCTAAAGAGACTGGTGAGAGCTCAAAAGTATAGAAAAGTCCTAGTGTACCATGGACTGTTGTACTATACACCCACTAGGAGCAAGTCCCCAAATTACAGATGTGAAAAGAAAGGTTGAAGAAGAAATGCTTAAAGAGGTAAAGAATTTGAAGGGACAATTGGACCAAGGTAGAAATAGATATGAAGATGCCAAGGAAACAATTGTTAGGACAACTATAATGAGAATTTTTGAGAAGATAAATGCTAAGCTCTTTACATTCCATGAGGTGTGTAAAATTTTATATTTAGCTGTAAACAATATAGATAGTGACAACAGGGTTGTTGAACCCACTTACCAAAAATGGATATGTTGAATGGATAAGCTAAAAAGGATTTATGTGCCAGAGTGGATCCTAGTGCTCTAGCAAATGCAATGCCAACTGCAAAGTTGGTCAGATAATTAAAGGATTTCACAATTTTGCCTTAGCACATTGAAGCAAGATGGATTGAGCTCAAAGGACACTATGGTCCCACCCTTGATGAAGAATGATCAAAGTATCAAAGGATATACAGAGTGGAGAAAGGAGACTATTGCAAGGGTTAGTGCATTAATCAAGGATATATCACAAGATGTCAACATGATACTCCTGCAAGAAAGTCTACTAAATTTGGTTAACCCTGATATTTTCTATGATAATTTTATTAAAGAGGTTAACCAAACCACAGTGAAGTATAATCCATATAGACAAAAGGCAGAACAAATAGCTCAGCATAAATGGCCAACTGATGAAGAATACCAAGAGTGGATTAAAAGATATGTCCCTGATGATGAATAGAACAGAAGAATATTCTAAAAGATATTTCATAAAGCAAATTTTCTCTTTCATCTCTCTTAAGTGAGCTAGAAAGTTGTTGGATCTGTAAAGTGTCATCATCATTATGTTGTAACTTTATTTTCTCTTTTCCTATTTTTATGGATCGATGTTTTCTTACTTCTTAAGGCAAGATTGTAAAGGACACCTGTCAGTTTTGATGACCTGAAGCTTATTACAATTGACATCTATATAAGTGAATTTCCAAGGTATCAATAGGGTCCAGGTTTTAATCTAAGAAAATAATTTTTTCATTTGGGGTCGGTCCAAGTTGTATATGCATTTTTGTTTGAGATAATTAAGTATACTGTTAGAGTTGTAGGTTCTATGGAGTTTTTCTCTCTCATATGTGAACTTTGAGATGTATAATTTTCAAGGAGAATAATACAAGGAGAATTGAAGCTTTTGTTCACTACATTTCTTTTCTCTTTTGTGTTATGTTTGAATTCTCTGAGATTTAATAACAAGTTTGTTGAATCTTGGTTGTATTTCATTTTGAAATATATTTCTTTTTGTTACTTGCTGATAATCTAATAGATTATGTAAATGCTTGAAATGATTTAGAAGGATTCATAGGTGACTACTTAAAGATTTTGATAAGTATGGGGTTTGTATGTGAAGATTGATATTCTTGTCATAAGGTGGTAGGAGAGATAATTTTATTGAAGTTTATTCTGTGAGAAGAATTGCCCAATGAATATGGCACTGGTCATGTGTTAGATTTTTGAGTTCAAGGATTGTATGCAAAAAAAATCTGTATTGAATCATTCATATCATTTATATTGTGAGGAAAATAGTGTGCCTGAGGCTCAATTCACATATTATTTGAGTTGATAAATTAGCTATTTGTCACCTTGCATATTGCTATTGAAAATAGGAGAAGAAATAGGCAAATATCTGCTAAATTTGAGATTAAGATAGATGATGTTGTAAGAAAGTGAATCTGAAGAAGGTTAACCCACCCGAATCCTATAGAGTTCAAAGTGCAGAAGTACCATAGAGGTCTTGTTAGTTGGTCCTTTCCCTTTGGATTATTATGCTGTAATGGTTTGTAGCTAAAACCTAGGTAATCATCCATCAGAAAAGGTAGTTGAAATCCTGCCAAATCAGGAAGCAACAAAATGGCAACTCTACTGGGGAAGTGATGCATGGATAGTGTACATTTTCTATCAGAGAGGGTACCTATGCCATGCTAGAAGTGTCTTATCAGCAGACAGAGTCATTGTTGTGTAGTGTTGTCAATATCAGAATGTGAAAAGGGATTTTTGTTTTAGCGGGGAATAATGAAATCGTTGTTTTCATTTTTTTCCCTTGTGTTGTTTTTCCTAGGTTTTCCATTTGAAAATTTTCCCTTAGGGGTGGCGAATCGGTCAAAAGGTTTCAGTATTCTAGTGCATTTATATTTGAGAAAAAGGCAGACAAAAGAAAAACTACCAAAGCATATGTTAAAGCAAATCCTGACATCCCTTTGTTTGAAGAATTGCCTCCTACAGGTAGAAAGAACAATAATAAGAAGTGAGGGGAGGTTGTTCATACATGGAATCCCAGAGAGAATGTTCAAAATATCCCACTATACCATAATATAAAAAGTAGGGATACTTCTTCCTTAAGTTCAGAGTTTGAGAGTACTAGAATTTTTAGTGGAACCTTCTCTACACCTTTCCAAGCAGACTAGGAATTTCAAGATAAACTCATTTTACCTATGGGAGACCCTATGTATAAATTTGGAGGATCAAAAGAGGTGATCTAGAAAAGTAAAACCAATAATACCCAATAGAAGGATTTTCAGTCAAGATTTATCCCTTATATTGAACAAAATCTCATTGATTTGGATACATCTATTGTTGAGTCTGATTCTATAGCTACAGATCATGATGAAATCATGGCTGAGCTATAATTTCTAAGGAGAAAGGTTTCTAAGGAAGATGCTAGACACCTTTTTTTGGAGAAGGGAAAGGTGAAAATGAATGCTCTTCTTGAAAGAGAGGCTCTGATGAGAAGGATGGTTGCTTTGCAAGAGTGTAATAAAAGGTTGGAGGATAGTTCTGCAACATTGGATACATAACTATTTGGGAATATCCTTGCTATGCAAGAAAAAATCAAGGAATATGAGAAGTCCTTATAACAAGAGGAAGGCCCTATTGTTGCAAAAGTTCATCCTTATGAGCCTGTCATCAAGGATAAGGTTGTTTCAAGAAAAACTGATGCTACTGCCAAAGTAGTGGATAAAGGAAAGTAGAAGGTGGTAGCTATCCAGATAAATGAACCTATAGTCACAACTAAGAACACCTTGATTATGTCTAAGTTAGATCTAGAACTAGAGAAATCCAGACAAGAGAGAGAAGATCTAGCCAAGGATTTGGAGAAAGAAGAGAATGAAGCTGCTGCAGAAGAGATGAAGAGACAAATTGCATTCCTGAAATCCACATCTGTTCAAGCAACACCTGCCAGCCAGGGTCAAGGTATGTCTTCTGGAAATACTATCAAAAATACAAATACTCAAAGTACAGCTTCTCTAGGAACTAGCTCAAACACTACCAAGCATAATATAACTGGGAATACATCTAAAGCTAATACTCATAAGAATATAGGTGCTAGTTCTAGTCAAGGATTTTCAAAGAAACCTATATTCATGGAAAGATATAGGCAGATTTGTTTTCTAGGAATCCCTGGATGTCCTAATGAGATTCCCAAGAACCTTAGAGATAAGGTTAGTAAATTCACAGAGAATAATGCTATTACTGGTGAACAACATTTAAGAAATTTCTCTGATTTGTTAAATGATTATGAAATAGAGCATGACGATGTAGTTAAGAAGATTTTTACACATTCGTTAGTTGAGGATGCTAGGGATTGGTTCAGAAGACTCCCTGATGATAGCATCAACTCTTGGGAATATTTAGAAAAGTGTTTTAAGGAACAATATGGAGATCACACAAATGCTGGTTTTATTTTGAATGAATTCAATAACATCAAGAAAAGCCCGAATGAGTCTACCTTTGTATGTACAAACTTTTCCAAGTAATGAGAATGGAAGAAAATGTCTGCATAACTACATAATTCAATGCCTTTGACAACAAAATAGCATATATTCTCAGAGACAAAGATCCTAAGACTTTAAGAGATGCTTTTAAAGTTGCTGTGAATATAGAAAACAATAGGAGAGCATCTGGTAAACTTGGGAGATGGGATGATACTATATTTTTTAATCCTAAAGACAACAAGAGGGATGGAGATAAACCCACTGTAAAAAAAAAGACTGAGGAAGATAAAATGGATCAGATGATAGGTCTGCTAAAGAACTTAAATCCTCAGGTGCTGAGTACAAATAAGGCAAGCAATAACAATGATAGAATACAATATGCTAACAATTTTAGCAGACAAAATAGATTGTAGAATTTCCCATACAACACAAATTGGAAGGATGGGAAGCCATTAAATGAGTCTACTAAAAACACAAATGAAAAGGGTACACCTGACCCTCTGCATAGAAATACTGTAAATGTAGCAGAGGAGGTTCCATGGTGTGTTGCTTGCCAGTCTCCTCACTCATCTGACTACTGTGCTGTAGCTCAATCTATTGCTGCATCTAAGGATGTTGAAGAAGAGGATCCTGAAGAGAAGAATCCTAATAATTTATCTTGCAACATGATTGGATCTGGTTGTGAGTATGAAAGTGATTTAGACTGTGAAGAAGTCGATCAAGATATTAACAATAAAAGACAACTTTATGAGGGTTATCATCAGCAAGTGTTTTCTGATGATGAAGCGGAAGTTGATAGGAGAGCCTACAATATGACTTCAAATGAAGAACATATCAACTTGAGGAATCCTTCTAAAGAAGAGATTTATCAAATCACAGTTGATATGGTTGCCCAGGTTTGGAGCAATTATGGTTTAAGGAATAGAACTGTGAATGACAAATTAGATAAATCTACTGGAATTTTTATCAAAGACATCACCCAAAAAGTGAAAAAGTTTGGTAAGGGGAAAGAGCCTTTGATTGTGAAGATCAAAGATCCAAAAACCAAAAAATGGGAGGCTAAAAAGAGTGTGCTAGTTTCAAGTGTTGATAAGAAGGAGGAACCTGTTCCTGTCAAACCAATAATCTCAAGGAATGACAAGGTGGCTGGGGATTCCATATTGCAACCCCAAGTGAATAAAGGTATGAATCTTGATGTCCTACCTTCTTCTCCTCTTGATATGTTTTCTATGATTTCACAAATGAATGTAAAAGTACCCTTGTCTGAGATGTTTAGAATTGAAGAGCATAAAAATAGAGCCCTAGAATGGATTAATGGTCTAGGGAAAAGTATTAATGTGGGAACTATAAGGATTGGGGATGAAAAGGCTAAAAGTACACCTAAGTCTAAATAATATGAAGGTGTCATTTCCCAAATTCCCCCCATGTACCTAGATAGTGCTATGGTATCCTATGCTGAGGATATAGATCCTTTCTTCTTGAGTTTAATTGTAAATGGAAAAACCTTGAAGAACTGCATGATAGATTCAGGAGCCTCAAATACTGTGATGCCTGTGAAAATTATGGAGTCTTTAGGCTTGAAAGTAGATACAAAGCATGGAAGATGTTGTGCTTTAGATTCAAGAGAGGTTTATGTCATAGGAACCATCAATGCCTTGCTATACAAGTTAGCTGCATATCCTGATACTGACCTTACAATGACTGTACTAGTGGTAGACATACCTCCTAGGTACGGAATGGTATTATCAAGGAAGTGGAGTGAAACCATGGGGGGTAGCTTGCAATGTGATTTTTCTTTTTCTAATTTTCATGTTGGTAATAAGGCTATTAAAGTGAATAGTGAACCTAGAGTGACTCACATGGTTGAGGAGAATATAGAGGTAGTAGATGCAGATGATACTTGTTTCCTGGATATAGACATAGATTCTTTCAGGGAAGAACCTATGGTTTTTTAGAAAAATAAAATCCTTGCACCAATTGCTCAGGAGGTTAAAAAATGTTCAGATTTTGATGAGTTGTGGACTATGTACTTTGATGGTGCAATTTCTAAAGAGGGTGCAGGGGCATGTGTTGTGTTCATTTCACCTAATAAAGAAACTTTTAGATTTTCCTTCACTCTTACATTCACATGCACAAATAACATTGTTGAGTATGAAGCATTATTATTGGGACTTAAGGTGGCTACTAAGAACAAGATAAAAAATCCGCATGTGATAGGGGATTCTGAACCGATTGTGCAACAAGTTAAGACATCATATGCTTCAAAGAATAAAAGGCTTAAGCAGTACATAAATATTGTGTGGGATGAAATTGAAGCCTTTGATGCTTTTGGTATCACATGGATGGACTAATCAAACAACAAGATGGATGATTTGTTAGCTAATGTAGCAATAAAGTCCAATAATGAGTCTTTCATTAGGATTTCCACAGTTGACGTGTAGTTCGGGCCTTCCATTCCTGATAACATTGAGAATTGGCAAGTTTTTTAGGATGATAGTGATATACTGAAATTCTTACTATCAGAGGATAAGTATGATTCTCAGGAACTGGAGTGTAATGCATTTTTTGAAAAAGTTAATGGCAAAGAAAAAATCTTTGGTTAGGAAATATTTCAACTAAAGACAAATAAGCTGCCAAAGGGTCTTGTAATGTTAGAGAATACATTTGACAACCAAGATAGATTTACATCAGAGGTGAAAAATAAGAAGCCCAAGGAGTTAGAAGAGGTAAACCTTGGTACTGAAGATAATCTAAAGAAGGCTTACATAGGTAAGAAACTGTAACTTGAAATAAAGAAGTCATTAATAGACCTATTAAGAAAATATAGACATGTTTTTGCATGGTCTTATGATGACCTTAAAGCTTATAGATAGGATTTATTTCAGCATGTGATTCCTTTGCAAGATAATGTCAAACCATTCAGGCAGAAACAAAGGCCTATTAACCCAACATTGGCCCCTAAGATGCAAGAGGAGCTAATGAAATTAAGGGATGGAGGTATTATCAAACCAATCAGACATTCCTCTTGGGTTTCTAACTTGGTGCCAGTCAGAAAAAAGAATGGAGACATCAGGCTATGTGTAGATTTTAGAAACCTAAATATTGTATCTTTGAAGGACAACTATGGGTTGCCAAATATGGAAGCCATGTTATAGTAGGTAACTGGCTGTGATCTGATGTCCATGACAGATGGATTTTTAGGCTATAAAGAAGTGCTAGTTGATGAGAAGGAACAATTTAAAACTACCTTTACTACACCTTGGGGAACTTATGTTTTTGTGTTAGGATGCCTTTTGGCCTTACAAATGTTGGAGCAACATTCCAAAGAGCAATGAATGTTGCATTTTCTGATTACATAAACAAGTTTATGGTGGTTTACCAGGATGATCTTACTGCATATTCTAAAAAAGCTAAAGACCATTGCAAGCATTTGGAAAAGGTATTTATTAAAGCTTTAGAATATGGGGTATCTCTGAATCCTAGAAAATGTGCATTTGGTGTAACAGAGGGTAAAATTCTGGGACACATTATATCTAAGGATGGTGTGAGGATTGACCTTGAAAGGGTTTTTTCTATTAAAAAAATCCCAAAACCTAAGAATGTGAAAGGAATCCAATCTTTCTTCGGCTAGGTAAATTTCTTAAGAAGGTTTGTTACAAAATTTGCTAAAATCAGTAGGCCTATATCTAAAGTGTTGAAGAAGGGTGAAGATATTTAATAGAATGGTGAGCCTTCAATTATATTTCAAGAAATAAAGGAAGCAATAAAGAATGTTCCTATGTTGAAGACTCCTGATTATACTAAGCCAATGCATATTTTCTCATTTACTTCTTTCCACATAGTTGCTGTAGTTCTTTTGCAAAAGAATGAGGAGGGTTTTGAACAACCAATAGCCTTTTTTACCAAATCTCTTCAAGCAGCAGAGCTGAAATATGACATAAGTGAAAATCAGGCTTATGCATTGGTCAAGGCAGTCAAGGCTTTCAGATGTTACTTGGTTGGAGCTACTGTTATTTCTTTTGTTCCTACAACAACAGTAAAGGATATTTTTCCCCAACAAGAGGTGTCTGGTAGGAGGTACAGATGGATAAATAGGATTCAAGAGTTTAACATTGACATCCAGGTCACATAGTTGGTTAGAGGCCAAGGATTAGAAAAATTGATGATACAAGCTAATCTAGATGGAAATCAGATAAATCTGATTGAAGAAGAGAAATGCCCATACATTTGTGATGTAGACACTTGTGACTGGTATATTGATATCATTTATTATATAAAACACATGATTTCTCCACCCCATATGACAGAAAATGAAAAAAGAACCTTGAAATTGCATGCTATCAGGTTTGTTATTATAGCTTGTGAGCTGTGGTGGAGAAATTTGGACGGTGTCTTGTTAAAATGTGTTGATAAAAAATAATCAGTCAAAATTTTGACTGAGATGCGTAATGGTGTGTGTGGAGGGCATTACATGTCAAAGACAACATCACATAAGGTGTTAAGGTCAGACTTCTGGTGGCCTACCTTATTTAATGATGCTCATGAAATGGTAAGGAAGTGTGATGCTTGTCAGTGGTTCTCTGGTAAGCTCAAATTCTCAGGGAATATGCCCTTAAAGCCAGTAGAAGTGCAGGCTCCTTTTCAGCAATGGGGTTTTGATTTTATTGGAGAGATAGTCAACAATTCTAGTGGTGGAAATTCATACATACTGGTGGCAACATATTATTTTACAAAATGGGTAGAGGCTATCCCTACCAGGAAATCTACCAGTAGAGTTGTGAATGACTTCATTCTGAATAACATAATCACTAGGTTTGGCTGTCCTGAGAGAATTGTCACAGATAATGTAATGTGTTTTAGGTCTAAAGAGTTTTATGACATCTGTGAAAAATATGCTATTACCAGGTCCACTTCCTCACCATACCATCCACAGGGAAATGGACAGGCTGAGTCATCAAATAAAAGCTTACTTAAGATTATTAAAAGAATCTTGGATGATAACAAAAAGGCTTGGGATTCCAAGTTTCCATTAGCAGTATGGGCTGATAGGGTGATAGTAAAGAAGGCAATAGGTGCTACACCTTTTGACATTGTCTATGGGATCCAAGCGAGGTTGCCTCAAACAATTTAACGAACCTCTACAAATTTTTCCAAAAGTATGATGATGACATAGTTGATGATATGCAAGAGAGGATGGTTGAGTTAGTGGGCTTGAATGAGCATAGAAGGGATGCTTCTGCTAAAAATGATAGGTTGCAATCACAAATGAAATACCTATATGAAAAAGGTAGTGGAGAGAAAATTTGAAGTTGATGAGATGGTCCTTATATGGAATGCTAGGATTAAAGAAAAGGGGAAATATGGAAAATTTGACCCCATTTGTCTAGTACCATATCTCATTGAATCCAGGCAGAGAGATGACTCTTACATTTTGAAGGAACTATCTGGAGGTATTCTTGAATTTCCTGTTCATGGCCAATTCTTGAAGAGGTACTTTTCTTAAAAGTATCTATGTTTCTACGAGCAGTAGTTAGGTTTTGTACATTTTGTAATTATGTGAATACCCCTGTAAATTCCTGTACAATGTCTATTTCCTATCTGTATATTTGTTGTTAGCTTTGTGTGGTTTTCTTAGTGCTCTATGAAGAAATTTTCAAAGCTATGTCAAGTTTGTGGTCTGCGTAACCTAAGATTCTGAAGTCTTGCATAGACACAAGTTGTCTATCATCCCTAGAAAGAGCCACTATTGGCACTACCTAATTTTATTAAGTCTTACCAGGATGTTTTCCCCTTTGTTTGAATCTTCTTTTTAGATTCTCTAGGTTTGTCTCTGAAAATCCTTCATATTTATTCCCCTGGTTAAAACCTTAGTCCATTTTGTGTGAGATGTCAAAAGCACTAGGTACATTTTCAAAATATTTGAAAAAACCTTGGAAAAACCCTTGAATGTTATGTTTTGATGTTATCTTTTATTGGGGGTCATGGCTTCATTAAGTCACTTAAGTTGTGGTCATTGCGCTAGGTCTTATAACTTTATGTTATAACCCCGCATATTAATCCCATTTAATATTTTATACGTCGCGTATTATCCTAAGTTTTAAGTCTCTTATAATCCTTTGAAGATCGAACGGCTCACGCGAGTGCGCAACTCTGACATCAAACCATTGCGCAGTTGTGAGATGCATCCATGTGGAGATGGCGGGCCCAACAGAAAGGGTTGCACTAAAGAAAATCTATGGTCCGCGCTCGCTCACTGATCTGAAAGCCAAAGATTGCGAGGGTGCGTGATCCTTACACGTGGACTCAACCAGACATCAAGCATATGTGGTGGGACCTATTTTTGTCAGTAGAACCTAAATGATGTGGAGTAATACATGAAGAGTACATGTCACCTTTTCTGAGATGGACGTTGAGCTAGAGATACAACTGGACATGGCAACAAATAGGGTGTTGCCATGAAGACTGCTGAAGCATCCTAAGTCAAAGGGGCCTAGTTGCTAGTCACAAAGGATATTACTGAGGCATTGAAGATCTATGGATCATGCTCACTCACAAGTCTGACACCTAGAATTTGCGAGGATGCGTGATCTTGCCACGTGTATATTTTTGTGGATGATTAACTTAAGTAAAAGAAAAAGCATGTGCTTCAAATCAATGGTCATGTTTTAATTGGTGATTGAATCTCGACAGTCCATATTTATAGTAATGAAGGAATTGATTGGATCACTCACTCTCACTCGCAATAGGAAGATGAAAGGATTGCGATGATGCACGATGGTGACATGTGTCTGGTTCATCCAGCTTGTGAATGACGTAGAGAGAAATGCCAGTGTGTTGAGTTTGAGACTTATGATTGGAGGAAAGTGGGCCTGGGGTGACAAGTGGGAAGTTAGCCAAAGTAAAAAAAGATGAGGATCATCCGCTGTGCCATGAATTTTAGGTCGATGATCAGAATTTAAACTTGAAAAAACATGCCGCGGATGAAACACTTTATTTGCAGTTTTGCCAGTGAAGTTCATCACACGAGTTGAGAATTTATGGTTTGTAGAGAGGTACTTGGATTAATAAAGGAATTGAAGTGACTACAGCTTAAAGACTTAAAATCATAAATTTTTTCTAATCATTCTAGTTTGAAGAAGTTGGAGAGCAGACGATTCGCAGAGCAGGAGAAAATTGCAAAATAGGGGATTTTCTGGAAAAGAGGAATTTGAGCAAAAAATAAGTAAGTAATTAATTCTGAGTTTGTTATTCTGCATAAATTTAAGGTTTCTAGGATAATTGTGGACTTCAAATTCTGTAAGACCCTAGATTTGAAATTACCATAAAGGGAGAGGATTGTGTCAACTTGAGTGAAGAAAAGATATCGAAATGGCTCCGAAGAAGTATGTTGGCACGTTCAATTATGAAGATAGGAGACTTCAGGATGATTTCCTTAAGATGCTTCCAGATTCGAAGGAGGGTAAAGAAGCAACTGATATGTGGAAAGCCCTAACAAGAGAGGTACACCCTGGGGTAAAAGATAGATTTGACGAAATTGCTGATACTCATATGCCATTGAATAGACTGCAAATTTTTAGATGGTGGTATGGGCAAGCTAATGCAGGATGTCCGTTCAGTAATGTATGGCAATATGACTTAGGTGAACTAGTTATGCCTATAGTCTTCAAGGACGTAGACCTAATTTTGGAAATAGTGGCCAGATATGATCAGATAACCCATGAGATCAGAGATATTGATGGGAACATGCTCCTAAGAATTGATGCTGAATCCATAAGAGAAGCTTTTGATCTGCACAGTCCTACAGAAGTTACAGATAGAGTTGATTTGAAAATGTTTGAAGAAGCTTTTGATAATGCAGGGTTGGATATGCAGGGGAAATTACTATTTCCATTTGTTAAAGAAGTTAATGGAGTAAGGCTTGCTATTGATGCCATAAGAACTAAATTAGCAAACTGTGAAAATTATAACACCACATTGTTAAATACACATACAACTTTATACCAGGTGTTGGGGCTGCAGAATGTAAATAAATTTTCTAAAGCAACAATGTGGGTGTGTTGGGGTCTGTAGAAAATAGGAGTAGAATTTATTTTATATTACCCTACATATTTGGATAAGCACATAAATGAAGGTTTAGCAGCAATAAAGGAAGGCAAAAGAGTACCTTTCAGGTGGTATTCCCTTCTCATGCATTTGATTCTTTTCCATTGTGAGGATTATTTTGCACAAGCTATTGATTTAGAAATGGAAAGAGATGGTGTAAGGTTACCAGTTTAGCTGTGGAGCACAGTTTTTTCATCAGATTGGGAAGGTGCTAACTTGGTGCCCTTTGAGAATGATTTTGCATACTTGCTGAGGAAGAGGTTGATTCATCAAGTTGAGAATTTTCCATTTTTTTAAAAATGTTTTCTTAGGCCTCTAGATTATGATGTCAAACCACCAAAATGCCATAATTGGGGTGACATTTATTTCTATAGAAATACAACTGTGGTCAAAATATATGGATTCCCTGGAAGGCCTTTTGTGCTTCCAAGATATGTGCCTTTGAGGATTGGATTTCTGGAAGTTATGAGATAGATTGCAATGTTGCTGGAGACTGATTTTCCAACAAATAAGAAGGGTACATTCTTCCCAGAATTAACAAATTTTCACCATTTTGCAGTAACAAAAAGGGGAAAGAATGAATTATTTCATTTGTTGAGGCCCTATAATTTTTCTGTTATCTCAAAAAGACTAAATGATATTGAGGTTTTTTATGCAAGATTAATGAGGGAGATAGCCATACCTTCTAGAGACACCCATCAGTTTGATTTCCCTAAGGACATAATCAGAAATGATGAAGATATGAAGTCTCAATGGAATATGAAGTCATACTGGCATACATACAATGATATGTTGAAAGAAATTCATAAAATAGACCCATCATATGAGCCCTTTCCAAATTGCAAGGATTGGGATAAAAGAATAAAAATTGTGCTAACAAATTTTGTTGAGGTGTATGACACTCTAAATGAGAAGTTGGGATATGGTAAGAAAGTCAAACTTACCATTGTACAAGACAAACATGATCTTGACAAGTTGGCGCAAACTGAAGGAGTGATGAAGAAAGAAGATAAGGGTAAGAAAAGAAGCATAGAGGAATCCCCTACCCTAGATTTTAGTCAGCAAAAGGTACAAATAGAGAAAACTGGTATTTCAGTGTACCACAGGAAAATATTGAAAAAGGATCTTGTTGATCCTAATATTGTAGAAATTCCACATGAAGGAGCATATACTGCAGATGATCCAGAAAGGAGATCTCCATCTCCTGATTCTCCTAGGCCACCTCCTATTTTTGATGAAGGAGATGTTTCACAAGTGCATGAGGTCAGGGAGATCACTGAGGGTAAGGTAGTTGGGACTAGTTTTTCTGTCAGAATAGAAAGAAGACTAGAGGAAAAATTAGTGGAAGTAGCCCCTGCAAAAAGAAAAATGCCTACAGTAAAGGTAGGGCTAGTGCAAGAAGAGGGAACCTCTAGTGGAGCTTTGAACCTTCCTTATGGGAGTGATGAAGATGAAGAGGAGTATATTTATGTGCCTCCAGAGCTATTGGAAGGGAAAGATGTCCAAGCTCCCTTAGCCCCTATTTCTAACATCACAACCCTGGAGATAAAAGGAGTATTCCCAAGGGAATTAAGGGTTGAGTCATGTGATGCCAAAATAGATGATAGTGAATTCATCAAATCAGTGGCTTTCAAACATTTGTTGTGGCAACATTTTCAGAAGGAATCTATTGAATTGATGAGGAAGAAGAAAGAGGACAGACCCTTGGTTGATAATGATGATCTCATTAAAGAGATAGAAGGGGAGATGTTAACAATGTTTGATACATTGACCCCTGCAGAAGGAAGAGAAGTAGTAAAGAAGGTAGGAATTTTATTGACCCCTAACCTAAGAATTGCAGATGCTATTGCATTTGATTCCATCATGAAGGATATGAGGTTAAAGAGGCCAAACATGCCTAGTATTGAACGCATCACAACTGGCACTTTTTACAGTAAACACCTTGGAGCTTTGGCTACTTGGGATTTCTCTGTAGCAGGGCAGGATGGTGAAACCAGTTCAGGCACCAGAGGTAATGTTATTATACAGAGAGTTATAGATGCCAAGATGTTAGACACAACCAAGGGTCTACAGGAACAAGTTGCATATGTGCATGATATTGCATTAAATAAAGAAAGGATTTATGAAAATCTCTAAGAGAAATATAGGCATGTATATAGTGCTTATGAACAGAAAACCAAGGAGGCACTAGACCTTCAGGGAAAGGTAATTGCTTTAGAAAAGAAGGTTTCATAATTAGAGGCAGTAAGGCCTAAAGAGACTGGTGAGAACTCAAAATGATAGAAAAGTCCTAGTGTACCATGGACTATTGTACCATACACCCACCAAGATCAAGTACCCCAAATTGCAGATGTGAAAATCAAGGTTGAAGAAAAATTGCTCAAAGAGGTAAAGAATTTGAAGGGACAATTTGACATAGGAAGAAACAAATATGAAGATGCCAAGGAAACAATTGTTAGGACAACTATAATGATAATTTTTGAGAAGATAAATGCTAAGCTCTTTACACTCCATGAGGTGTGTAAGATTTTATATTTAGTTGTAAACAATATAGATAGTGACAGAAGGGTTTTTAAACCCACTTACCAAAAATGGATAAGTTGAATGGATAAGCTAAAAAGTATAGAGTTATGTGCCAGAGTGGATCCTAGTGCTCCAGCAAATGCAATGCCAACTACAAAGTTGGTCAGATCATTGAGGGATTTCACAATTTTGCCTGAGCACATTGAAGCAAGATGGATTGATCTCAAGGGTGACTTTGAAAAATATAAGGACACTATGGTCACACCCTTGCTGAAGAATGATCAAAGTATCAAAGGATATACATAGGGGAGAAAGGAGACTATTGCAAGGGTTAATACATTAATCAAGGATATATCACAAGATGTCAACATGATACTCCTGCAAGAAAGTCTACTAAATTTGGTTAACTCTGACATTTTCTATGATAATTTTATTAAAGAGGTTAACCAAACCACAGTCAAGTATAATCCATATAGACAGAAGGCAGAACAAATAGCTCAGCATAAATGGCCAACTTATGAAGAATACCAAGAGTGGATTAAAAGATATGTCCCTGATGATGACTAGAACAAAAGAATATTCTAAAATATATTTCATAAAGTGAATTTTCTCTTTCATCTCTCTTGAGCGAGTGAGAAAGCTATTGGATCTGTAAAGTGTCATCATCATTCTGTTGTAACTGTATTTTCTCTTTCCTATTTTTATGGATCGATGTTTTCTTAATTCTTAAGGCAAGATTGTAAAGGACACCTGTCAGTTTTGATGACCTGAAGCTTGTTGCAATTCACATCTATATAAGTGAATTTCCAAGGCATCAATAGGGTCCAGGTTTTAATCTAAGAATTTTTTTTTTCATTTGGGGTCTGTCTAAGTTGTATATGCATTTTTGTTTGAGATAATTAAGCATACTGTTAGAGTTGCAGGTTCTATGGAGTTTTTCTCTCTCATATGTGAAGTTTGAGATGTATAATTTTCAAGGAGAATAATAAAAAGAGAATTGAAGCTTCTGTTCACTACATTTCTTGTCTCTTTTGTGTTATGTTTGAATTCTCTGAGATTCAATAACAAGTTTGCTGAATCTTGGTTGTATTTCATTTTGAAAAATATTTATGTTTGTTACTTGCTGATAATCTAATGGATTATGTAAATGCTTGAAATGAATTAGAAGGATTCATAGGTGACTACTTAAAGATTTTGATAAGTATGGGGTTTGTATGTGAAGATTGATATTCCTGTCATAAGGTGGTAGGAGAGATCATTTTATTGAAGTTTATTATGTGAAAAGAATTGCCCAATGAATATGGCATTGGTTAGGTGTTAGATTTTTCAGTTCAAGAATTGTATGCAAACACAATCTTTATTGAATCATTCATATCATTTATATTGTGATGAAAATAGTTTTCCTGAGGCTTAATTCACAGATTATTTGAGTTGATAAATTAGCTATTTTTCACCTTGCATATTGTTGTTGAAAATAGGATAAGAAATAGGAAAATATCTGCTAAATTTGAGATTAAGATAGATGATGTTGTAAGAAAGTGAATCTCAAGAAGGTTAACCTACCTGAATCCTATAGAGTTCAAAGTGCAGAAGTACCACATAGGTCTTGTTAGTTGGTCCTTTCCCTTTGGATTATTATGTTGTAATGGTTTGTAGCTAAAACCTAGGTAATCATCCATCAGGAAAGGTAGTTGAAATCTTACCAAATTAGGAACCAACAGAATTAAATGTCCTTCAGTTAGATTTTTTAAGCTCCACTGTCTATTAATTTTAAAATGTAAACCCTGAAGTGCATTCCATTGAGTGTGAATTGTAGGTACATTGTTATTGACTGTAAATTTTTACAGTTTGGTCCCATTTTTTTCATATAAGATGTCCCCAAGAGCTGTTTTAATTGCGAATGGGATTTGTAGTGTACATGTTTATTGGGATTGATTTATATATTTTATTTGTTACAATAATATTTTTAGACTCCATACAAAGCCACATTACCTGTTAGTGGAGTCAGTAGATGGGCACATGGTGTATTCAGGACAGTTGTGTGCTTTGCCTATGTTTTCCACACTATGCATAAATGCCTAACATGTCATTTATGCTCAAGTGGGAGGATGCTTTGCCTATGGTTTCCATACTATCTCTCCCTCTCATCACCAACTCATATCTATTACCGTCATCCTCTTTGTTCTTTGTATTCATAAATATTCAGTGAGAATTAATTTCAAAATATTCACTCTCAGATTTTAATCTTTTTAATCTAACTATCGATGACACTCTCATCTTTGCAAGGCATGACCCTGGAATCCTAGAATTTCTCAAAATAACCTTTTATATGCTTAGCTATTTTTAACTCAAGTGCTACTACATGTTAACACCAAGGTTAAGTACTAACCAAAGTTTAACAAGTGAATAATTTACATGTTGTGAAGCTTCCACTGACAAAATAATTGGTTTGCAAACCGATTATTTCAAGAAATCTGTTATAGAAAAGCTCTGTGTTTGAAGATTTTGATTTCTATCTACAGGTATTTCCCTAAATCATTCTGTTACATATTTTAGAATAGTTATACTTTTCATTCATTTATTTTAAATTGAATTCATACATTGAATATCCATTGGTTTTAGACATATTGGGTAATAAAGTAAAGTAGTATGTATAATAGTTGTCATTGCAAAAGTTTCTGATTATTTTACATAGAACATAGAACATAGAACATAAATAAATATTGAATTACATAACAGTAAAAATACTTGCAATTAATCTTGAGTAATCATGACCTGCCATATTTGTTGTGCCATGTTTTGAGTTTCTATCAGAAGTGTCATTGTAGGTTATGAAGTGGATAATTTACATATTGTGAAGCTTGAAAATGACAAAGAAAAAAATTCATACTGATTTGTGGAAACTATATTTGGATTATGTTGCTTACCCAAGAAAATTAACAAGGTTACTTTGCACTTGGGATTAAAAGGTTACTTGAAAACCCAAATGATAACATATGCCCAAAGAGTAAATAGATTAAGGGAATGACATATATACCATTTAAGTCTCTTGTAGCTATATTAAAAGGATGACATACTAAAATGTCTGATTTATTTTGCAGAAAAATTTGCATTATGATCATGCGAGGACAATTTCAGCAACACAGTGTTGGACCACCCTTACTTTCATGATCTTCATAAGTCTCAGTTTTCAATATTTATTTCAGATTTCTATTGTTTATATGCCTCTCAAATAGGCTGAAAAATCCTTTCATGTATACATAGATTACATTTCTCAAATTCTTAATATGGACGCTTTATCAAATGCATGGGGTTTTACCTTGTAATCTGAAGCACACATGCTGCAAATAGGATTTCATACAGAGAATAGCTCATGCCTTTAATTTGAAGCTTTATAATGAATGGTTTATGCTGAAAGGAGCAATCAAAAGAAACAAGTATCTTTCAACCTCCATATCAATAGCAATAATACATAAGGGCTCACCAATTGTATCATTAAAACTCCATATTAATAGCAATTCCAGTTGTTTTAAAATTCAATTACATTATTTATAATAGTGTGCCAATAACAAGTAGATGTACATGGCATTCCTGCCACACATAATATGCATAAAAAATTGTCATTTAGACTATACACCATATATCCATGATGTATATGTTCCTAGATAAAGCATTACATATGTACAGACGAATTTATAGGACTGCCCCAGACCATCATACAACACAAAAGAAACATCATAGCTACGTAATAATTGTAACTGTAATAGATTTACCAAACATCTTTTCACAACAGTTCTCGACTATTACAACTTTAAAAAAAATATTAAAAACATTGCATTCAGTGCATGTCTCTACCAATAGATTACACCAAATCCTCACATTTAAGTAGCATTTCCTAATGTTAATTGACTTGCATTTGTTCATTTTTCCAAATTTCTTTTTATTCCATGAATTTCATTATGCATCAAGCCTACTACAACACCTACAAATAACCACGCACCTGGAAAATAGAGATTAAAAAATATCAAGAACCATTGAAATTTCTAGTATGTACCATTCAAATTTTTACTGTTGCAGAATTTTGAAATCATTAAAAACTGCATATTTTGAAATAAATTAAAACACTTCATCTAAGATACAAAACACTTAAACTT
>MU223453.1:3606556-3621469 GCA_018584345.1 Thuja plicata | reverse complement strand
AAAGAGAGAGAGAGAGAGAGAGAGAGAGAGAGAGAGAGAGAGAGAGAGAGAGAGAGAGAGATTTCCTATTATTATGCCCTCAAACTCATTACACAAAGGGCTTGACATAATAGAGAGAAATATAATAGGAAAAGAAGATGCTAAGGTATTTATTTAATATGGAGAAAATGTAAAATGTCTGGTGTTAACAGAAGAAGACATCTATCAACCAAATCTTGAACAAATTATCTAAACTCAACATAATCACAAAGAAAATTCTTATTAGAATAATGAAAGGAGTATAAAAATTCACCATTAGTGGGTTGCTTTAGGTGTTCATAGTATCTATAAGGGAATCATATCCTATAATTATACTTGATATTGAAATATATCTTCTTGGCCAAGGTTGCATAGTCATAAGGTGATAGATCATGGGATAATTTTGGCAAGAGAATGTCCAAAGGAGGTTTTGGATGATAGAAAATGTTAGCTTGAGGTATATGAGTGGAAAGAAGAGAAGTATGGATGGTTTCTCTAGGAATATCATCATTATTATTATCCTTAGTTCATGAAGAAGGAGCATTATCCCTTATTCTTGGAGAGAAATCATCTAAGAAATTTCCAACATCTAGATCATGTATAATATTTTGAATGTTTTGATAGGAATCACAGGAATTATCTACCATAGGATACTAGGAGCTAGGTCTGTAGGGAGATGAAAAGGATTAGGAAGATTTGATTAGTATTAGGTTCATTAACAAAGACCCTTATGTTATCTATATATTGCATGAATTTGGTTAAAATTTGAAGAATAAAGACACATGAAACTGATGACATGTAACTGATTGAATGTTTGAAGATGTTAAGTTGATCACCGAAATGCAGAAAGATAATGCAAGACATTAAATCAGTTAATGTATCGTATGGTCATTAATGTGAACTTTATATAATCTGATCAGTTATATTCAAAGGGTCAAAGACTTCAAAGAATTACAGAGATAAAGATTATGCTTTCAGTAATGCATAAAAGACCAGCATTCACTAAGTGAATACAAACACCGATGGTTAGTGGAACCCGACAGAAAGAGAAACCCGAGAGCAAAGTCACACTGACGCCCAAGCAATAAAATTGACAAGCATTACCGACGAGCATAATCACAAGCATAACTAATGGCCAGAATTATAGTGTTACCCGATGGATAGACAAACACGATGGACATACAACCCCGAATGAGAAGCCCGAGGAGAACTGAAGTGTTGACCGAAGCTACCAAAGAGTTAAAACACCAAAATTAACTGAAGTTTAGAAATGACAAAATACTTAGCTAGCAAAGCTAAAGATAGACTTAACTGGTTTTTGACATTGTTTTAATCAACAAGTTAAAGCCAAAGATAAGTAAAAGAGTTAAAGATTTTTTATCTAGTTGACAAGAAGATTTCTACGAGATTAAATAGGAGTTAAGTTTTAAAGAAAGATTGGCTAAGATTACGGATAACACCATGAACAAGAAAATCAAGAAGTGACAAACACTGATATAATGTTTATAAGGAGATAATTTAATTCATTATGAATTAGGGGAGTGAATAGAGAAAGATGATGTTGAAGAGAAACTGATGAAGAACAACTTCATACAATCCTAATCAATCAAGCTGAGGAAAGAGCTAAAGATTTCTGTGAACATCGAGCAACAAAGAAGCATAACATCACCGAGTAGAAAGAAGTGGATCAAAGGTATTGAAAAGATACATTGATCAGAAAGGTATAATGAGCTTACAATAGATATGAAAATCTGCAGGTCTAAGTTGTATGTGTGAACCAATCATTTACTATTTCAGTTTAACCACTGATTCAGAAAGTCTCTTAACCGAGTCAGACTTAAAAATCCTATCTATATTGAGATACATCCCAAGGAGTATCAAAAAGTTTGATCATGAAGATAGCCTGAGATGCCAGATACCATTTGACAAAATACACTGGGTTTGGTCAGAGAAAGTAGCATAGAGATGCCAGATATAAAGTGACAAACTATTCTATTTAAATCCTCTAACAAGGTCACACCTAATAGTGTGTTTGTAACCTTTAACAGGGTTGGCTCTTCATCGAGCTCACTTCACAAGAGTGAAAATTTTGGGTTACTGGTCCCAAGTGGTTTTTCCCTTAACAGGGTTTCCACATTAAAAATACATATGTCAATGTGTTTATGAGTCATTACTTTAGTGTTTTGCATTACACATAACTAATCTGGATTGATCGGTATAAACTAAATAATTTACTATTTTTTGGTGAATGAAAGATTGCTAATCGGTAAACAGTAAGAATAAGGTCTAACAATGAACTCTGAGCAGTAGTTATTTGATATGATTATTTGAAGGAATACATCTTGTAGGACTGAAGATAACTAGAGGCTTAATATTGTGGTACTAAGTTTTTTGGTTGATTTATTGGAACATATTTTAGGCCACTAATTCACCCCCCCTCTTATTTATTTCTAACAATTGGTATCAGAGCTTGTGTGCTTAGAAAGGGAGTTTAATAGCTCAAGAAAAAGATCACAAGATGAACAAGCGAGATGTGCCCAAGTTGAATAATGGCAACTTTGCATCATGGCAAAGTAGAATAAGACTGCACCTATCAGGTATTGGTAATGATATTACTCAAAACCTTGATACTAAATATGTGTTGCCTATATGACCTCACACACTTGACAATTGAGAGAAAAGCATGAGCATAATTGCATTATTATAGAGCTTGCTTCCTCACTCTCCGATGCTAATTTTGAAGATGTCAAAACCTGCACCTCTTGAAAGCAAATGTGGGATAAATTGAAGCTGATATATGGAGGAGATGCTAATGTACTAAGAGCCAAGACATAAAGCCTAAGAGGAAGTTTTTATGACCTAAGGATGAAAGAAGGAGAAAATATCACTTAGTATAGCTGCAGAATCAAAGATGTAGTCAATGCTATCTGAGAAGTTGGAGGTGTACTTGAAGAAGAGACAGTGGTAAGTAAAATTCTAAGAACCTTACTACCTGTATATGCTATTATATTATCTTCTATACAAGAAATGAGAGCAGTTGAAAACAATACTATTACTCTAGATAGTCTGATTGGTAGACTAATTTCATTTGAGATGAATAACTTTGATAATAGTGTCTTACCATATATGAAGTCTGCATTCAAATCTTCTTTGAAAATAAGTAAGTCAAGTCATAGACACACTATTTGAAATAATAGTGAAAGTGATAATGAGGATCAAGGAATTGATGAGATTGAAGCACTAATGGAAAGAAGATTGCAGAGAGGCAAAGGTAGATACAAAGGTAAATTACCACTTGTATGTTTTAATTGTAAAGAGGTTGGACACTTTGCTGCAAGATGTCCTAATAGAAGAAAAGATGACAGAATTAATGACATGACATATGAAAAAAAGTTTGACTGAGGTGATAACAGAGATTACCAAAGCAACCAAAAATCTAATAGAAGAGATACCCGAGACTACAAGGACATAGGAAAGAAAGCTTATTACCTAGCTGAGAATAGAGTTGATGATACTAAAATTGAATGTAAAGAAGACATTGAGATGGTATTTATAGCCATGAAGGATGATTCAAATGAAGAATAAGAAAGGTATGTAGAAACTACACTCATATCTAAGGTTAGTAAGAATGATGTCTGGATTATAGATAGTGGCTGCACTCACCACATGACTGGTGACAAAAAAAAGTTTGAAACTTTTGAATACTATTATGATGGATCAGTAAGAATGGGTAATGACACACCTTGTCTAGTTGAAGGTAAAGGAACCATAATGTTTTGAATAAGTAAAAGCAGGATTTGAAAGGTCCCAAAACCTTGTATAGAGGATCAAAAGATAGACAAAGCTGATCAGTCAAGCATAAAAAAAACAAGACAAAAGAGAAGCAGGGGCCTGCGGCCTTACAAAACAAAAGACAGAAAAAGACAGCGCTGGAGAAAAGATGGCCCGAAGACAAAAAGGGAACAAACAGGGAGCTAGCTGGTCTCCATCATAAGTTTTGCCTGCTTCGCTAGGAGCTCCATATTATCCACCGATAGCCTAAGATCATCAGTGTCTTTCTTCTTTATGCTTGATCAAGTATGGATTCTAGTGCCCATCCCCTCTTTGGGGTCCTTTCTCTCCTCCCCTCTCATGGCTTCGAATCTCTTCGTCAGGTTCTTGCATTGCTCAACATATACTCTCAGAATGTTATAGCTCTGCTCGCAAATTTTTCTAACCATCAGGTCCATTTTTTCCATTTTACCTTCCTATGAGGTCAGATGCTCCTCAATCTTGTTGAATTCACCCTCTTTGCTGTTTATTTTATCCTCCATAGCCAACACCTTCATACCCAATTCCCCAAAGGCTTCACCCTTTTTAATGGCTTTAGTCCAGTTCTTCAGATTGTTAGCCATGGAGTCTTCCCCAAAGGTAGAAAATTTTATCATACCCACTATCTTAGCCTATTCATTGATATCAACCTTCATTTTCTTAATGTCCTGAGAAATAGTGGCCATGAACTTCCCGAAAGAGAGGATGCTATCTTTCTGAGCCGCTTCAATATTGAAGTTCTCCTTAGCATTCCTAGTGTTTTCAGAATTAGTCTTACCCTGATCTCTTTTTCCTCAGCCTCTGTTTTATTTCTTTCCTTTTCTTTCTTCATGTTCTCTTTATTATCCAAACTCTCGTGATCTGGGGTCTCCTAGTCAGATGAAATAAGGATTACCTTGTTCCTCTTTGATTTCTTGAAGGCATAGATATTTGGCCTGAAGTTAGCTTTCCTTTTTCTCTAGCTATTGGGAGTATCTTCATCTTCTGTTCTAAAACCCTCCAAATTAGGGTTCATATCCTCATTCTCTAATTTGTTGTTGGAAATATTTGAAGAACTACCCTTCAGACTTCCCTTACCCCTAGTGCTGGGTATGTTCTCATCCTCAGTGTCTTCATCAAATCTTCCCCTGATTCATCATCCTCAGTCTCCACATCATTGAGAATTTTTCCTTTACTAACAAATTTATCCAGCTTCCTCATTTTTAAAACATCATATATGAGGACCATTAAGCCCTGGTGGGAGGCATGATCCCCAAAAGGGTCTTTCTGGAAATCTTTCATGGTGACATTTAGAGAACTCATTAAATAGAAAGGAATGCTGATATCTTCATTATGCCTAAAATAATTTAAGATAACAAAGTGATGCCCATAGGCTCTAGTAAATCTACCATCCAGGGTAAGATAACAAATAGCTGCATAAAGAACAAAATGCCATGGGTGACTAATATTAGAAGCACTAAAGAAGCTGCTAACCTTCTTTGCCAGTCTATCGGCCTCCTCCTCATTCTCTAGGAATTTCTCATATGCTTTCTCAGAATAACTCCTATCACAATAAAATTTCATGCCATGCATTGGGAGACCAGTGGCCTCTGCAATGAGTTCCTCTGTTATTTCAATCCATTGATTATTGAAATTGATCTTACCTTTTTTCCAATTACGCATAAAGAAGCTGGTAATAGTAGGGTTTCCTCCACGGAGCTTCTCCATATACGCTGCAAAATTACCCTTCTGCAGGATTTCCCACACTTTGTCATTCTGCTTCCATTCACTACAATCAGCAGGTTCATGTCTTTTCTTCCCTCCTCCCACTTTGTATCTTCTTTTAGTGTTGCTCTGGATCTCTCTGTGCTTAATAATACCATTGTTCTCCTTTTCAATAATGTTGTCCTCAATATTCGTGAACCCCCAAAATCTGTTCATAAGAATAATACGACACCAAGTGGCTTTGTAGAGGATTAAATCCTCATTATTAGGACTTACAAAACTCATGTAATATGTATTCATTAAAATAAATGAGTTTCATTTCTCTGCTTGTCGTAGATCAAATCCTTATGTGTGAGGGATATGAGATCGTACAACATACTACTTTCATAATTCCAAGTATAGACTCGGTCACTTTTGCATGCGTAGTTGGCCACCCAATCTGCACAAATATTGCCTTCACAGTACACATGTGTCATAATGCATTTTTTCATATCCTTGATTATAGATTTTGCATAATCAATAATATTTCTAATCATCCACGAGGGTTGAGATATATTGTTTAGGGCTTTAACAATATTCAAAGAATCCCCTTCAACCCACACATTTCTATAGTTATTTTCTTTGGCCAAAATTAAACCATTGAGGGCAGCTAAAGCCTCAACCATGTGATTATTTTGAACCCCTATAGGGATAGCTCTTGCAGAAATACAATGCCCTTTCTCATCACGCATGATCATACCACATCTTGCAATTCTGGGGTTACCTTTTGAGGCCCCATCAAAGTTAATTTTAATCCAACCATTTAGAGGACTTTCCAAAACAATTCCCTCTCTAATATTGTTGTGGATTTTATCATCAATCTTAATACCCCATTTTTCAAGGATAACCCTATCCTCTTTTCCTTCAAAGTTCTCTTTGAATTTCATAATTTTGAAGTTCTCAATTATCAAATTCTGAGTTTTTCTGAATAAGATTTTAGGGGAAGTTTCATTCTCTCTGAAAATTCTTTCATTTCTTTCCTTCCAAATTGCCCAAGCTATGTGAGGAAGGGCTTTTTGCCAAATCTTTTTGATACATTCACTCTTAGAATTAATACTCCATGAAGTGAACATATTCTGGATATCATTGGATAACACCCAATCAATATTGAGAGCCTTCATCCAATAGGACCAAACCTCATTAGCATAATTTCAATGAATTAACAAATGATTGACCTTTTCTTCCTCTTTCTTGCATAGAACACACATATTAGTAATATTCATACCTCTATTCTTGAGATTGTCAAGAGTGAGGATTTTATTTTGAATCATAGTCCAGAAAAAGATGTTGATTTTAGGGGTAAGTCCTTTGATCCAAGCCTTGGCCCAAAAGGGAGAAACCTTGTTCTCCTCATTAAGGTTATAATCTGATCCCATAGTGATATTACCATTCATTGTATCTTTCCAGATCATAGAGTCTTCTTCAGAATTTAGAATCATGGAGTTGAGAGTGATATTAAGAGATAGAAGGGCATTATCCACAGTAGTAAGATCCTTCCATATCCCATTACAATTATAGTCCATGACCTTAGTGCCAATTTTATCTTTTCATAAAATAGCAAAGGGGCCCAAAACAGTATTCATAACAAGAGGTTGGCTACCTATCCAAGTATATTCCCAAAAATCCACTCTATTTTCCTTGCCAATTTTCCACTTCACACCTTTTCTTATAATATTTTTGACTTTTATCACATTCTTCCATATACAAGATCCCATCAAGATATCTCCACTGTTAAGAAAATCAATAATAGAATCAGACTTCCTGTTATATTTGCTGTGCCAAATTGAGTTCCATTCACTCTTCATAGTGAAACCCCTCCAGCCAAGTTTAGCTAGGAGAGCTTCATTCATTCTTTTTATTTTCCTTTTACCCAAACCACCTTTGGAATTGGGCATACTGACTTTATCCCAGGCTATGAGAGAAAATCTGTTGGATTTTTCCACACCATTCCAAAGGAAGTGCCTTTGAATTTTTTCAATAGCCTCAACAAATTTGTTGGGAATCCTATAAAGACTTAGGGCATAAGTAGGTATACTCTGAAGTGAAGATTTGAGAAGTTGTATCTTACCAGCCTGACTAAGCAAAGCACATTTCCACCCAACAAGTTTCTTGTGAAATTTTTCCACCAGAGAACTCCAAAAGGATTCAGGAGGGTTAATCCCAAGGGGGAGACCTAGATAGGTAGCAGGGAGCTCCCCAATTTGGCAGTTCATAATTTTGCTAATCTTGTGCTGTCTATACTCAGGAGTGTTAATGAAGTAAATAAAACTTTTATTCCTATTGATAAGCTCACCAGTAGCCTTTCCATAATTATAGAGAAGATTTTTAAGATTCCAGGCTTCATTAATGGTAGATTCCCCCATAAAAATAGAGTCATCCACAAATTGCTGGTGAGAGCACACAAGGTTTGAGGAGGAAGGTTTTAACCCTTTGAGATCCCCATTTCTAACAGTGCTTTTAATGTATCTGCCCAAACATTCAGTGACAATAATGAAAAAAATAGGGGATAAAGGATCTCCCTACCTCAGGCCTCTGGAATATTTAAAGAAGGCCAAAGGAGAGCCATTTACAAGGACCGAGAAAGTGGGAGTAGAAACCAACTGCATTATCAGTTTTATACATTTGGGGTTGAAACCAAAGGTTCTTAAAACATTCTGCATAAAATTCCAATCAACTCTATCATAGGCTTTAGAGAGATCAATATTAATAATGAATCCATCTTTTCTAGCCATAGTCAGTGAGTGTATGTTTTCATGGACAGTTATGATAGAATCTAAAATTTGCCTTCCCAGAATAAAGCCAGTTTGTTGATGAGCAATTATCTTAGGAAGCACTTTCAGAATCTTGGAAGTGATGGCTTTTGATATAATTTGGTAGGAAGAGTTACATAGGCTAATAGGACGAAAGAGGTCCATAGTGTCAGCCCCAACTTTTTTTGGAATGAGAGAAATGAAAGTACCATTCATTTCTTTGAGAATTTTAGTAGATCCAAAGAACTCTTTAACAACATTAGTAATATCCTTATGTATGATCTCCCAATAAACATGAAAGAAGAATATAGGAAAACCATTAGGACCCAGAGATTTATTCCCATCAAAAGAAAAGACAGCCTCTTTGATCTCATCATTAGATGGAATAGCTGAAAGATAGTAGTTATCATTATCATTCATAATCTTAGGTATACTCTCTAGAAGATTACTTTGAAGATCCTGGTCAAGCTGTTCATCCTGGGAAAGGAGGTTAGAGAAGAAGATTCTAGCTTCCTTAGAAATATCCTCCTCATTTTCCATTTGTCTGTTGTCAACTTTAAGTCTAGATATCCTATTGGCTGCCTTGTGTTTGGTAGCTGTCAAGTGAAATAATTTAGTGTTCCTATCCCTCTCTCTCAGCCAAGTGTTTCTAGATCTCTACTTCCAAAAGATTTCCTCCTTGTGCACAATGTCATGATATTTACTTAAGATTTTAGTTTCCTATTCTTTAAGGTTATTCACATACCCAGCCATTTGAATAGACTCCTACACCTCTTTAAGCTCAGACATAATATCAACCTTAGAAGAAAAGATATTGCCAAAGGTTTCTTTGTTCCACTTCTTAATTCTATCTTTAACATGTTTCAGTTTAAAGGTCAATCTATACATAGCTGTTCCTTCTATTTTAATATTCCACCATTCACTAATTTTGAGATACATTTCAGGATGAATAGTCCACATTTTTTCAAATCTGAAAGGATAGTTCTTACTTATAACAATAGGGTCAGTAATAAATGATAGCGGATAGTGGTCAGAGCCCACTCTAATAAAGGAAGTTAAGGAACAATTATACTGCTGAAACCATTCATTAGAAATTAAAACTCTATCTAATCTTACCTGGCTAAAGTCTTTGCCCGCTCTTCGATTAGACCAAGTGTAATTGATGCCTTGAAGATCAATATCAATAAGAGCTTGACTAGAAATGAAATTCATTAAGTCAACCCTACTTTCTAAATTAGGTTGAGTTCCTCCCATTTTTTCATCTTCCTTAAGAGGGGTATTGAAGTCCCCCATTATGAGCCAGCTTTTAGTTTTAAAATACTTCTTGACTTGTTCCAGTTTCGTCCAGAAAGAATATCTCTCTTTCTTAGTATTGGGAGCATAAATATTAGTAAGAATCTAGTAGGTTCCTTCCTTGATATGATTGAATCTGATGCAAGCCATATTATTTTCCTACAAGAGAACATCACCCTCAATGATATCCCCATTCCAAAAAGTAACAATACCCCCTGAAGCTCCTTCTGAGCTACCTCCACTACAACAATTATTTTTATAGTATTTGAGCTTTTCAACTTTCTCCTTTGCCATTTTAGTTTCTTGGATGAGAATGATATCTGGTCTGTTATCTCTAACCATATTTTTGATAAGATCTTTTTTGTGAGGATTATTTAACCCTCTTATGTTCCAAGATATGATCTTCGTTTCTTTTTGGTAATACCCAGTTGGGTAATAGTCTTCTGTGTTCCATCTGCTATATTTCTAGCCTCTTCTTGATTTCTTTTTCTAGAGCTTAGTAGTCTTCCTCGTGCTGAGAGATGGCAGTCTCCAACATCTGGTTGGTAGTATTTAACATTCTTCTGGCCTTTTGTCACTGCACCCTTCTTCTATTTAGTTTTTTCCACCATATTGGGTTTGTCTTGTTTCTCAAGTAATTTGTCTATTTCCTCTTGGTCTCCCCATTTTGGTTTGTCTATTTCCTTTGAGTCCTTCCTATCCTCTTGTGATGAAATTTGTGTCATCTCTGATAGCCCTGGTCCTAAGACAATATCTTGTTGGGTATCTAATAAAATTTTATTTTCATAGAAATTTTCCTGATCTCCCTGTTTAATAGGTAGTTCCTCTTCTTCTTGAGTGGTCGATTGGTTATCTTCTTGCTTGGTTTTTTCCTTTTCATCTTGGGTTTTACAAATTTCATTGCTCTTACCTTCTAGTGTGTCCTTGAAAAAGTATATCTTGTCACTCTTGGCTAGTTCAGTCTCATTTCCTTGCTCCTTCTGATCTTTCTTGTCTTTTCCTGATCCTTCTGTCACATTTTTCTCTTGTTTGTTCTGTGTCTCTCCTTTGTCTTTCCCTTCCTTTTCATTTTCTTTAGACAGTCCATTTTTCTCTTCTATGTGTTTCTCTATATTCTTAGATTCCTTACTACCTACTTCTTCTGATGGATCTACACTTTTTCTAGTCGGCTTCCATTCTTCTTTTTTGATGGGGTTTCTTGACTTTGTTCATTGGACATTTCTTTTCCCAATGCCCTATTTTTTTGCATCTGAAACAAGCAAAGGGTACTGATTCATATTCAATTTTTTGAGTCCATTTTCCTAATCTTGATTCCAACTATATTTCTTCTGGCATATCAATATCAGGTATGATTCTTATGCATATTCTGGCATGTGTAAGTCTTCTTCTGGAAGCTGTAACCGGATCGATAGAGAGAAGTTCTCCAAAGGATCTGGCTATACTTGCAAAAATATCCTCATTCCAATACTCCAAGGGAAGTCCAGGGAGCTTCGCCCAGACACAGACTTGGACTATAAAATCTTCATGAAGAGCCATGTCAGGGTACCATTTTTTCAGGATCATAGTATTTTTTCCTATACACCACAGTCCACTACATATGGCTTGTGTTCTATCTTCTTCACATGAGAAGAAAAAGGAAACAAAAACCTTTTTCATAGCTATCACCTCAACTTGGCCTTTAAGATTCCATCTATTATCAACATATGCTCTAATCACTTCAATATTAGGCCTAATCCCAATGAATCTCCCAACTAGGGCATTGTCCATTTTTCTAATATTATGATCGATAACTTGATCAGGAATAGCAATAGCATATCTGCCCTCAGAGATATTAGATATGTTCCTAACAGGTGGGTATATAGACATACTTGAGGGTTTTACACCAATTAGGGATGCCCATTTGATTGTCCCTTTCCCTAGTATGGGGCCCCCACCTGGGTCCCCATCTCCCGCGAATCCATGTGTTTTCCCATCCAGTTTCCCACCAGAGTCAGTGGAGCCCTCTGTGGCAGAAGGATCTATGTTGCCTGCATCATCTACAAAATCCAATTTCGTTGAGAGGTTTGAATTTCCCACACTCGTGTTCTTGCTTCCCAGTCGCTCCCCATTTTCTGCTCCCCGCTCCATGCTCCTAAGGAACCATAATGTTGAATAACCTAATCAAATGTGAAAATGCTTAGTGGGTAATTAAAAGGACTTAATTAAAATCTGTTGAGTGTTTTACAGCTGAATAATACAGGTCACTGAGTAGTATTTGAGAATAAGAAGGCAAAGATCCTAAATGAATCAGGAAGATTGATCAGAATTGGTGAACAGACAAAAGGTAACCTTTTCTATCTTGATAACATTAACACCACTTGTTTAATGGCTAGAAACGAAGACATGTGGTTGTGGCATAAAAGACTATGCCATGTGAATTTTGACAACATGATAAATATAAGCACTAAAAGGAAAGTCAGAGGCTTACCGAGCATGTCAAAGCTCGAGCATATCATGTGGAAGAATTTTAAAAAAGGTAAGATGACAATGTCTAGTTTCAAGAGTAAAGCCCATACATCTAATGCAATTATAGAATTAGTCCATACTAATTTATATGGACCCATGAGGATAAAGAGTTACTATGGAGATAGGTATTTCATTCTCTTTGTAGATGATTATTCTAGAATGATGACAGTCATGTTCTTAAAAGATAAATCAAAAGCATTCAAGATGTTTAAATGGTATAAGACTATGGAAAAAAAACAAAGTGGTAAGGAATTTAAATGCTTAAGATCAGATAGAGGAGGGGAATTTGTTTCAAATGAATTCACTAACTATTGTAATGAGCATGGAATTAAAAGACAAGTTTCTGCACCGAGAACACCACAACAAAATGGGATTGCTGAAAGGAGAAACAAATAAATTGTTGATTGTGCAAGAACATTAATGATTGAGAAAAGTATCACTCAAAATTTCTAGAGGGAAGCTGTCAGTAGTACTACTATCTACACTTTGAACATAGTACAATTGAAAAAGGACACAAAAAAGACACCCTATGAGCTTTAGTATGGCTACACACCCAATGTAAGTTACTTCAAAATCTTTGGTTGTCAATGTCATATTTTGAAAGATGAAAGAAATGGAAAGCTTGAATCCAAAAGTGATGAAGGTATCTTTCTAGGGTATTCCACCGAAAGTAAGGATAATAAACGTCTTAACAAGTCATCTAACAAGATCATTGAAAGTGAAAATATAAGAATAGATGAATTTGCAGAAAAGAATGATAAGGAAAGAAGAAAAGAACCATAAGACTACAAAAATTTTGTTTACACTGAATAACCTGACACTCTACCTGATAAATAGTGTATCACTCCTGAGCAATAGATCATTGCACCCGAGCATCAGGCTACAATTATCAAAAATTAGGAAAATCCTCAAGATGATGTTCCGAGCAATGTAGATCAGAATGAAGGTCAAGATGATGATTAGAATGATGAAAAAATAGCTGAATTGAAACTTTCCAAGTATGTCAGAAGACATCATCCACAAAATACGATCATAGGAGACAAGAAGGCTGGAATGAGAACAAAAAGTAAGTCACTAAACACTAGATGTTTACTTTGTGATTTTGAGCCTAAATCTGTTAATACTGCACTTGAAAATGAAGAATGGGCCAGTTCTATGAATGAAGAAATAAAAAAGATTGAGAAGAATAGTACACAGACACTAGTGCCAAGACCAGATGACAAGAATGTCATTGGTACCAAATGGATATTCAGAAATAAGCTGAATGAGAATGTAGAAGTTACAAGAAACAAAGAAAGATTAGTATGCAAGGGATATGCATAAGAAGAAGGTATTGATTATGGTGAAACCTTTGCACCCATTTCTAGATTATAAGGAGAAAGAATTCTTCTTGCTTATGCTGCATACAAGGGATTCAAGGTATACCAGATGGATGTCAAATCTGCATTCCTAAATGGAATACCGGAAGAAGAGGTATACATTGAACAACCCGAAGGGTGTGTTGATCTAGACAAGTGAAACAAGGTATGTAGGCTACATAAAGCCTTGTATGGATTGAAACAAGCACCTAGAGCCTGGTATGAAAGAATTCACTCCTATCTCATTAGCATTGAATTTGTAAGAACAAGTGAAAATAATAATCTATACTTAAAAGAAGATACTGATTGTAATATTCTGAATGCTGAGATATTTGTTGATGATATCATTTTTGGGGGAAATGAAATGTTATGCAAATCCTTTGCTAATGAAATGAGAAAAGATTTTGAAATTCCTATGTTTGGGGAGATCAAATTCTTTCTCATTCTACAGATTCTTCAACAAGATACAGGCATATATATCACTCAGTCCAAATACATCAAGGAAGTGCTAAAGATATTCAAGATGGAAGATTCAAAACTAGTTGGAACACCTATGGAAACTGGATGTACGCTGACAAAGGAAGATAATTCAAATGAGGTAAATCAGACCTTGTATAGATCAATAATTGAAAAATTAATGTATGTTGTTCATACTAGACCAGATACTGCACATGCAATTAAAATAGTTACAAGATTCTCTGCTAATCCCAAAGAATCACATATGAGTGCTGTCAAGCTAATTCTGAGATATCTAAAGAACATCGAGGACTATGGCTTGTGGTATAAAAGATAAGGAAAATTTAAGCTTCAAGTCTATACAGATGCTAATTGGGTTGAAAACCTAGATGACCAAAAGAGCACAACTGATTGAGCATTCTTCATGGGTGACAGACTTGTCACATGGATCAACAAGAAGAAATGATGCATCTCTCAGTCTACTGCAAAAGCAGAATATGTGGTTGTTGCTGCAAATTGCTCAAATATTGCATGGATCAAACAATTGCTAGAAGGTATGAATATGAAGATTCTTGAACCAGTGATTATCTATTGTGATAATACCAGTACAATAAACATATCAAAGAATCTAGTCATGCATGCTAAGACTAAGCATATTGCTATCAAGTATCACTATTTAAGAGAGAAAGTGAAAGAAAAATAAGTGATACTAAAATATGTTCAATCCAAGGAACAATTGTGTGCATCTGAATGTGACCTCTAAATCATGCACAAACACAACATGGTCATTGCTCAATCATCGAATTACGAAAATGAACATGAATTCCATTCCACTAATTTGATTGAATCGACTTGTTGCCTCCTATTTAGTTGGGGTTTTTCAATTACTCTTAGAACGAGAGCCAACAACCATGACCATTGCTAAAATGGAGGATTTTAAAGCATTATAAAAACTGAAATTGAAACTATTCTATGTGAGA
>MU223453.1:3556816-3571915 GCA_018584345.1 Thuja plicata | reverse complement strand
ATACACACACATGTGTATATACATATTCATATGTATATACACATGTGTGTGTATATGTGTATATATATATACATATATATGTCTGTGTATACATGTGTATATACATACATGTATGTGTGTGTGTGCGTGTGTGCGTGTGCATATATGTGTATATATACATGTGTGTATATACACACACATGTGTGTGCATGTATATATACACATATGTGTGTATATATACACATGTGTGTGTATACACATATGTGTGTGTATATATGTGTATGTGTACAAAAATAAAATTCCAATTCCAATTCTAGTTGTGTGGAACCAAACGCGGAATTTGCATCTTCTCAGTCATCTTCCAGGTGAACCAAACAGGACAAGCCCATATTCTAGAATTCATTTTGAGAATAGCACAAACCCGGAATGGATTCAATTCCAGAATTGGCAATTCCAGCATGCACAAATTCTGCCAACCAAATGGGCCCTTAAGGATTGTTGTTAGCATTCATTTCAGATAGGGAGCATAAAAGCAACTTATGGGCACCTGTCAAAGTAATTTCAAAGTGCAGAAATAAAATTCAGTGAGAAACTCAATGAAAATAATGTGGGAAAATAGTTTTGTGAAAGAGGGACTGATTTACCAAGTTGGAGTGGAGTAAATGTTTCCACTTAATGTTGAAATAATTTCATAAAACATCAATGCAAATTGGGACAAACACAACAAAGATGACATTTTCACTCAAAATGATGAAATCATTTTCAGTTGAAGGGTAAGAAATAATTGTTGAATAAGTGACAATAAGCCATATTGTAAAGTTGTGGGGTATTTTCTCCTTGAATAGAGCACTTTCACATAAATACAAGTGAGAATTGGTTTTTCATTAACATGGTGCAAAGATGAAGGGGAAAGTAATAATGATTAAATTCACTGCTAGGTGTCACATGGAATTTTCCAGATAGACCAATTGGGGCGAGTATTATTTTTAGTTGAAAAGTAATTTAAGAGGATACACCAATTGGGGGGAGTATTATTTTCAGTTGAAAAGTAATTTAAGAGGATACAGATAAAATCAGATTTTACTTCCACATTCAAATAACCACCATATTTTCAATTGTTCATCTTGTGGAAGAGGATGTATTTATGTTTCCCAAAATATAAAGTTTGCTCACATATAGAAGTAAGATTGTTTTTCTGCACAAACGTAGAAGGGGTGTGAATAAGTGATTTTAAATAGTGAAGAGATACAACAAAGTGCTCACTTTGGGGTTATTAATTTTCACCAGGTATAATGAAAGTGGTTTTAATAAGAGTGAACAAGAAAGGGGCTTTTAATTATGTAGTTTTGATATTATATCAAGAAGTGGAAGAAACATTAACATAAAGAAAAAGTATTCAGAAAGGACAAATATGCCAAGTATGTATTTCAAAAAATATAGGTCATTTTCAGAGATACACGACATGTGCAAAGTGTTGAATGAGAGGTAGTAGAGAAACAAGCTGTATATGTTTGTTATTTTGAACGGAGTGAAGGGAAAATATTTTCTTGGAGGCCATGGAAAAGAAGGTGGACACATGCCATTTGCACATCAAATCTGGGGTTCCCTTCTTGTCTATTTTAGTCTTTCTTCTTCTCTTTCTAAGAGGTTCCAAATTCTAAAAGTTCTGCGAGGCAGGGATAAGCTATCTAAAAAAATGTAGAGATAGGGTGAAATATAATTGTTATTTATTTGCAATGAGCTTCATGAGTACATTTTATTCTGAGACTGTCTCCATGGCTAGAATGTAGTACTCTTTTGAATTCAGTAATCAAGGATTATTTGTGTTTTTTTATGCACATTTTCTGCATTTGAGTTATATTTGTTGTTGCCTTTTATTCAAGGAGTGGAATAATTGCTTCAGAAAATGTAAACAAGAGTATTGTGTTCACAGGTGGATTTCTAAGAATGGTCATATGGTAAATTTTTAGTGATCTTGTTATCATAATGTCATAATATTTTTCAAATATTTGCAAAACATGTTTGATATTGAAGGATGAAATGTTGGTTATATGACTCCATAGCCCTTCCCTTGGCACTAGTCAAGCCTTATGCATCTTCTATTTTCAGTTTGGTCTCAACTCTTAAAATCACATAAAATATGTACATTTATGTATTGTTTTTGTTGTTGTTACCATTTCATGCCAATAGGTAGAGGATCACTGAGAATTAGCCATTTCATAGCATTCTCCCTCTTTGTTGAGATTTTATATGAGATTATCTGCTTTGTTTTGATGTCATTTACAAGTATGGTGCATAGTTTGTAAAGGAATTAAGGGATTACCCTCTTGAGTTTTGCATAGCCCAAAGTGCAGAAGAGTTTGTTTGATCCATGTCAGTTGGTCCAAGTCCTCAAGATTATTGAAAATTGGAGGCAACTTCTCCATAGATAATTGGATGATGAACTTGGTTTCTCTTTTGTAGTGTAAACCCTTTTGAGGAACCAACAAAATGATGACTCTACTAGGGATAGAGATGAAAATGTTTTGTTAAATCCTTCCTAGAATCTCTAGTTTTCTATCTATAAAATCAACACCCAATTGAATCAGCCCATCCGAGGAACCAACAAAATGGCGACTCTGCTGGGGAAAAGATGTTAAAAGTTTGTTTCATCTATCCTGAAGGATATGGTATTATCTATCCAATATTACCCATTTTGGTTAGCCTTTGTGACTTCCAGGAGCAAGTCAAGTCTTAGGGGAGGAGGTTGTAGTGCCACTCCAACCCCGTCCTTACAAGGAGGTAACAATTTGATGTAAGTATGCTTGATGTTAAATACTATTTGATGTAGCTAGAAACATATGTTGCATTAAGTGAAATACTAAGATGTTAGAGCATGTTGTTACTTACTATTTGGATCATATATTCATAATAGTGCTTTATGATAATGTCTGAGATGTTTAATGTATTCAAGAATATTAGATTAATATGTTAGGATGATTGCCATTGATTCCTATACATTGTGCCTTATATCATCCTGGGTATTTTATGGAGATTTACATTGATATATGTTAATATTGCTAGAAATGATTTATTTAAATACTTTAGATTTAAATGCAATGTTAATTTATGAAATGAGGTGTATTTCCTTACCACACATTTACTATGCATTTTTCCATTTGTCCCGGTACAAAGTGAGATGAAGTTTTAGTCACTCACTTGTGAGATCTACACGATGTACCACTCTCCTTCACTATTGTTATCATAGATTTAATGTGCTTCAACTATTATATGATGAGAATCTACACTTGATGTTTTCTTGTTTCAGTGAATAAGTACCAGACACATTCTTCCACATTTGCAGGATTTGAGTGTGTCTATATCCTCGACAATGGGTACATGAGTTAGTAGTTTTGACCTTTCATACTGAGCCAATATCGTCCCTCTATGACGATGTATCTGTACTTGATATATTATATCCCTTCGGTACATGTTTGGTAAAATTAGATTCATATTGCATATTGTAAAAGACCATTTGTGTGTCTGTGCATTAGAGTTCCCGCAATTGTAGCAGAAGAGAATTTAATTAATAATGCTGATTTTAATTATTATTTGGTTATTTTATATTTTTTGGCAATTTTGATGTAGAGCTATTCCATTTAATTGGAATTGGATAAATTAATCCAAGTTGAGTTTGGGGGAATTTTAATTTATTTAATTTAAATGGTTTTATTTTGGCCTTTTTGTTTTTTGGGGAAAAAGTGACTTATAACGAGAAATTAGAACTCATTTTCTCACTTTTTTGCATTGGGGAGAGTAAAAATTGCTCAAACCCTCTTGTGAGCAATTGGAAGATTTGCTTGTTGGGTGAGATCTACTTGCTGAATTTGAGCATGGAGTGGCTCGTTGGAATTGTGGCAAGATTGCTATGGACTGTTGTGAGTTTTGTCCGCTCTTGGGCCGTATTGGTTTTTCCCTCTTCATTTCGGGTTTTCAAAATTTGTGTGAGGCAGCACCTCTCACCATTTTAATTTTATTTCATCATTTTTCTTGAAGTTGCAACAGCTTAATGGGATGAGAATAAGCATTTCCCTTTGATTTCATGTATTTATTTCACTCGGTTGGGTTTGTATGATAAAAATGCCTGTTTTCATTTTGGAGAAATGGAGTTTTAGAGGTGTTATGCTCCCTAATTTTCTATGATTTCCCATATTTGGGATTTTATTTAAAAAGTGTGATGTTGGGAATATGAGAACCAAAGGGTTTTTTTTTTCTTTTTTCTTTGTTTGAAGTTTGATTTTTGGGTTTTTTTCTTTGTCGCATCGTTTTGCGTGCTATCCAAAACCTGATAGTTGCCATGTTTGGCATGATCTAGTGATTGAAATCAATAGTCTCTACTACAAAGAGTAATATTGTAGAATCAGAATGGTCATAGGGCATTCTGGGTATTTTTATATTTTGACCCTAAAGTATCCTTTCAACGCTAAATTATTGATTGCCGCACATTGCTAGATTTTGCCGAAAATTGGTACTTTTGTGTTTTTGAGTTCCTCATTGGATTTTAGGGATGTGAAACACATCTTGGAGCATTGAGGGATATTGGAATTTTATGTATATATGTCAAACCATCTTGGGATCCATGCTCTTGACGATGAGGCCAATAGAGCGTGTTTGTGTGTAATCTTCTTGCCTTGGGTGCTTGGCCCTTTTGGTATTTTCTTGGTTTTTCCTTGGGCTGTAATATGCATGCGCTAAGACCACATTCTTGAGTGTTTTTGAGATATTCCTACTTGACGAGATCTTGAGAGGCTCGTACTCTCAATTTGTAACCGGTTGAGTGTTTCCTGTATTGCAATGGAAACTCTATTTTGAGCCTTATGGGTTCTTTGGTTATTGTTTCTTTCTTTTCCCCTTGTGTTGGCACACACCATGCTTGAGGATGAGTTCGCATGTGAAATTTGGATGTACGGTGTTGAGACCACATCCAAGCACATAGTTAAGCTATGCTCCTATGATGAGGTCCAAGTGATCCATGCTCTTGGTATTGAGACCAATTGATTTTACCATGTATCTTATTGTTTTTATGACTTTTGAGTCTTTATTTCTTTATGCCTTGTTGCATTGTTGGTTTGTGCCTCATTGTTGTATTGAGATGAGTCTGGTTGGTGTTTGAGTATGGAAGTGGAGTGACTCTCCAAGGTGGGATGGGACACAAAGGGGTCCCAGGGTATTCCTTGGTAGAGTTCTTAATAAGTGATAACTAATTAAATGATTGAGATTAAAACATAATGAAAGGAATTAATGTGACCACCTTGCTGTCGTTCGAGGACATTGATATGGCATGTCCTTGACTTCTATGCCTGATCATTGACATCTCTGCCCAGTTTGGTTTTGCAATTAGTTTAAGGAGCTGAGTGATGTTCTTATGATTTTGGGTTGGTTCCTTGAGGGTTCTTGGATGTCCTTCAGGCCCTGACAGGCCAATTTCAACACCAGGACCATTCATAAAATGTAACATTTAAGCCTAATTTACATACTCTTCCTTTCTTATACTTAAGTTTTATTTTATGTATATACTTTCAGGATGTTTGAGAGTGGTTCAGTTTCATAAGAGTTAAGATAAAGATTCTTGATTTTGAGGGTTTTTAGAAAATTTTAGACTTAGCCAAATTTCAGGAATCAACACATTGTCTTCAACATGATTCTTAGTGGACTATTGATTGTAACCTTAAGCCCTTGGCTTGTGCATGATCATTTGAGGATAATTTCTTATTGTATTTTTAAGCTATGGTTAGTAACTCAACAATTTACATGTATGTTTAACCATGTTAGGAACACACGTGAACTAGATGAAATGGGTGGCGGGGGAGGGTTCGCTCGAACTAGACCCAATTCGAGCAAACCCTGTGAATCAATGAAAAAAAATAATTTTTCACAAATTTTCCATGGGGGATTCGCTAGAAGGGCTGTTCTAGCGAATCCCCTGAATTTGGCGTTGCTCTCCAAACCCAACAAATTTCTGCAAATATTTGCCCTCTGAAGGTCTCAATCAAGGACCAAATAAAACAATCTTCTGAAACCCAAATGAAAAATGATGCTACTCAAAATAAGCTTTACAATGAATATAGTTTTAATATATATTGAGTTCATTGTGACTTTCTATTTTTAGTTTAATTAAACATAGGTTGTCTAGCCATTTAGAAACCTCTTTCTTTGACACTTTGAGAAAAATAGTAAATTAGGAAATTTTTTTATGAAAAGTATGTAGGAAATAGGTATTTATGTTACCTTTCTATCAAAAAAGAAAAAAATGAATTTTGATATCTATATATATATATATATATATATATATATATATATCAAGTTAGAGCGATCCAAAGGAACCTATGTCTAAATTACAGTTAATGTCACTTCATAACTCAATAAACTATAAAATTTTGAACCAAATTGAATGAAACTAATTGGATCCTCTAGGTATTGGTGTTACAAACCTAACCTCAAAATAATTATGTCATTATCATTTTTGAAAAAAAAAGTTATGTTGATCCAAGTGACCGTCACTCTTTAAAAATGTTGATTTTTCATACAAAACACTTTTCGAAGGAGAAGGAAAAATGGATACAAATCAATTCCATTTTTTTTAAAAAATATTTAGAAAATAGAAACAAAATGCTAAAAGTCACTATTTTACATCATCTTCAAATTCTTAATGGTTTTGCAGCAATATGTGTCCGAAAGTGAAGTTGTTTTTCAAAATGTTAGTCTCAGTGTCAAAGTTGGCCAAAACGCGGGACAAAGTATTGTGGGAACACCCAACATTTACTTTGGGCTTAAAATTAATATCAATTATATAGATTGAGGATGGAAATTAGTCTCTTCCTAGTGTAGTCATGAGTTCTTACTGGCCTAGCCTCTCGTGGTCTGTGGATGATGTCCAGATCCTTGAAGGGCAATACCAGGAACATATATTCTCTATTCTAGGTATGCGATTATTGGTGGCTTGGGAACCATTGGAAGTGTTGTAAGGCTTCCTCTTGTGTATGAACATGTGATGATCGTGTTATTATCTATGTGATGTATCTTATCTTGTTTATGAGATTCTTTTATGATGCACTTGGTTACTTATTGTAGATGCATTGGTATCTCGTTTTAATTTTTTTTTGTTAAGAACATATTTTATCCTTGTGTTCCAAGGGTTCCCAAGTAGGGTATTACACACATGGCCAAATGGGAGGGTATTACATCCTCCCCCCTTGAGCTTGAATTACTCCTGGAAGTCGAATATAAATAATAACGATAATATTTTAATAACTAATGTAAGAGATCACAAGACGACCAAAGATCAAATAACCTCAGATCAACATAAGCTATACAATCTATCAAAAGATGACAAAATGATATCAAAATTGACACTAGAAAAATGAACCAAACTAAGCTCTCAAATTACCCCCATCTTGACCAGAAGAAATGATCAAAAGAAAACATTCAACAAAAGAATATATAACATTCTCATATTCTGAGCATAAAGAAAAGGATCAAGGAGGTTTTAGTGCTATGTACCCGACAACCAAAATTGGAGATCAAGTGATAATGATGATAGCTAGGCTAGGTTAGGATGATTGTACATCATAAACATGTAAATAATAATCAACATAAAACATGAGGAACATACGCGTTGATATCAACTTGTTAGTTTATTATCAAATGTCTACAAACAACATAGGTAATGCATATAACATCAAGGTGTACATCATATGATTTCAGTGGCATCGATAATAATACTTCTTAAAATTCATACATCACAGTAGACTCATCCTCAAAAAATTCTCAAGCAAGCACGTTTATATGTATCCATTTCATAGTTATATTCTCACCACAAGTAAAATTTAACTTTATTCTTCATCAATACATGCAAAGTTTCTCTTTCTAAGAAAACAAGATCCCTAAAATTCAACATATTCTCTAATGTAAAACAAATTCTACATATATTTTAATCATCAATATTATGGAAACCATTCATCTTTCTCAATTTAAGACAATAATGGACTTGGAATTTCACTTTATGTACCTTTTAAGTTTGCATTGTCGAAGCATGAAACTATAATTGCTTCCTTCTTTCCACCACTGTACACATGGTAAATACACACCAAATTGCACAAAACATGTGGAGGATCTCTAGTTGCATCAACCAACATCTAAAATTTCTTCCATTTTATCGACTCATCTCGAATGTCTCAGATCATATCTTAATGATGAATCTAGTTATTGGCAAGCCATTGGCCGTGTTCTTTGCATTTCGTATCTTCACTTTCTAATTTTCCTATAACCAAAAATTTTGGATGTCAGAACAATAATTAATTAACTTGGTCAAAATAAACCTTTCACTTCTGCAAATTTGAAAGAGTCTAATTAGTATTGTGGCATGGATTTTTAGAATTATAAAATATTTTACCTGGATTGTAATAGAAAATACTAATAAGGACTTAAAGAAGGGTGATATGAAACATGAGAACATAGCCAAAACAAAGGATCTAGATACAACCTATCACATCATGAAAATATGTGTATAATATAAGGAAACAACATCTTTAGGTCAGATAAGGAACTATGCATCAAATGATAAGGTTTATCATACAAGATCAGGAATGATTCACTTGACTGATGACTCTACACCCAATAATTCATGTGCATAGGACCTCATCTCATAATTTTAAGTGACCACTCATTTTGGTGTGTAAATTGTGCTTCATTTCCTTCCTTCCACAAGATGGAATAAAATAGAGATTTCGTTTTCAAAAAGCTATGTATTTGGACCCATCACCTTATAGCCAACTAGGTAGAGCATCGCTTTTAGCCATACATTTATAGACCCAACAAGGATACCAGTTTAGTTTTTGCAATGAACATCACTACTACTAGCCAAGCATCTAGAACCTCAATAAATTCAATTACATCTCTTGGATATTAATTATTATAATTTTTCTTTTATTTTCCCTTTAAAATTTTCTGATAATGAAGTCATTTTTCTAGCTTGGAAAAAAATGGTAGTGAGGGTGGCCATAAGATTTTTCACTTAAACCAAGAATTCAAGCTTCTTTCAAATACCATCTCATGAATATAATTTAATATGTATTAATTACTAAAGTTTTTGGAGGTCACCACTTGTATTTGACAAGACACAACATCCTAAATTTCAATCACTTACAATATTAGTCCTTCATTAGGCCCCATTTTATTGGTAAAGTATTTCATTCCCATTATGCTTGATTAGAATGCAACTTGGTGCACATTTTTAGAATCCTCATAACAAAATTGAATCCTGATTAAAATTTGAGCCATTTGTACCGCATCAAGGGCAACCCTAGATGACCAAGGCATAAATTTTGTGACCTGCTCATTAAGATTCATCCCTAACATGATTTTTTTCTCAAAACGTGAATTGCAGATTGGTATTGTGATTTTGAGCATGATTTTATATACTAAGTCAACCTGCTTCAACTTTTGAGCCCCAAAATGGCTTGGTGAGGTAAAAATACAAAGCTACCTCCCTCATTTTATGAGGGAAAAAAGAAGAAGAAGAAGGTGAATTCATCCATATGAAATCATATCTTTACAAATCCAAGAAAATTAAGCAACCCAAGGAGAAATCAAGTTAATTCAATCATCAAGCATGTAAGATATTAAGCAATATATAGATTCTAGCATCTGTGAAGGAATTCATGTTCTTACTATCCTAGATCCAAGGTCAATACTACATCAAGATAAATTTCAAGCATCTTCATGAGCCATCCAATGTTCGTGAAGGTATTACATCTTGTCAAGTCTCTACTACTAACAACACACTTTTTTATTTATGCCATTTAATTTTAATTTCAAGGTTAGCTCCTATACATGGGTTTGGCCCAGGAATATCCCTCTCCCAACCTTTTCCCCTTTTTATGTATGCAAGTGATAGGTGGTAGAGATTTGGATTTGAATTTGGCAAGGCATAATAGCCTATTTTTGATCTTAGGTTTCTTCATCTATTATTGGCACAAAAAGGGAGAATATAGTAAGAAGGAACAAGTCTAGTTTCCCCTAACTATCTAGATCATCCATGATAGGTATAATTGGCTTAAACTTTTGGCGTAGGTCAGTGGCTCTATCTGCTTCTCAGATCTAGTCTCAGAATTGTCATATCAACTAGTTTACTATTTGTTTACAAATATTTGTCCTCACTTAATCCTATTTTATTTATTTCTTCATTCCAAATTCAATCAATCATTTCTACTCTTTGGGCAAGGGAGAAAATATTACACCTGTTCAACGCTTCAGTCCACCTTAAGGCTAGTTGGGTACTTTACCCTTCCTAATATAACAAGTGAAAGATGCAATTTGGGATGTGATATTTCCTATCATCCTAGTGCACACTCATTCCATACATTCATTCCCCATATCATTTTTGGCTCATTACATTTTCATGAACCCGACTTATGATATTTCCATTCTGATTTGGAGGTGTAGATCTGATTTGTATGCATTATGTTTTTAATGATTAGAGTTTACTTCATGCATTTTTTTAGCTTGTATGTGTAATCTCTATGATGAATTAAGTCTTGTTTTGCATGATCTCTATATTTCTATCTCAAATATGTTTTACATTTACTTTATAATATGTTTATATGATCAATTGCTTACTAGTTTTCATTATTAAGACATCTATTTTTTCGTTGCTTTTCTTACATATAGCGTACCCTATGAGAAGAAGTTTTACAATTATGGGTTCCTTTAAGGATTTTGATCCCAAGTCTTGTAATTTAATCCATAGGATAGGAATGTAGATGATACCATTATTTTGATACCCACCCATAGTTTTCTTTTCAATTTTGTTGCCCGACTTTTTTATGCCACATTTCATGTGTGCATTTCTTATTTTAGTTAGTTTTGGTTTTGGTGATACTTGGATGTATGACACTATTTCATGGTTCTGATACATTATGAGACATAATATTTTGTGTGATATCATGTTTTGGTATTTAGATGATCATGGTTATTTTCATGATAATTATCTGTAAATGATGATGTTATCAATATTTATGGATTTCTTACATACTGACCCCATATGTGCAGTTACATGGATTGTGAGTATGTTCTATATTTTGTTTGACGTGCCTGATATGGTGAGGGATAAAGTTTTAGTTACTTTCTTGTGCAATCCACATGATGTACCTATCTCTACCATTGCTTGTTATATATTTGCATGTACATGTTCAACTTTTGATGACAGGTTTGTAGGTACTAGACATCATCTTCCCTGAATTAGCAGGAGTGAGAGTGCCCTTACATATGTCTCAATGGTAAAAGAGGGGAGATATCATTCAGTTCTAAAACCTTATCCTAAGCCCATATTTTGTCCTTAGAGTGGAGAAGTATCTGACTGACTATCCTATCTGCATTCATCAAGATGATGTAAATTCATCACCCTTATTTGTGTATGCTTGTTGCATTTGTTTTGGTTGATTTTCTGTTTGGATGTTTTAAGTTAGATTAATGTTGCATTTTAGATTGTTTTGGTAAATGGTTAATTAAGGTAATTATTAATGTTAGTAATTACACCTTTAATAAAGTAAAAAATATTAATACATGGCTATTTAATTATTAAATATTAATTAAATGCTTATATGTGATTAAGTGATTTAATTATTAAGTCCTAAATTAATAATTAAGATTTAATTAATATTAAATCCAAAAATTGAAATTAATTGCATATATATATATATATATATATATATATATATATTTGATCGGTAAAAGGCCGAAGGCATAATAATTTTATTAATAAAAGTTCAAAAGTACAAAATCTCCGTTCACTGCGGGCACTGGTAGGAAAGAATAGAGAAGAAAACCTCAAGTCTTGCCTGGGACCAAGGTCCAGACCAAAACCAAATATATGAAGGCATTCCTTCATTTACAAATACTCTAGGTACAAAGATTGCTAAGGAATTCCTATTGATAATATAGTTATGTCCTTTCATTTTCACTCTGTATCGATATATATAGTGAATTTCTTTTGGGCAATCTTTAAATTTCATTTGAGTATATGGTTAGAGTTCCTCCTCTCGAAATTCCTTTTCCTATTTTCTATCATCTGTACCTGCACATTTGTCAACATCAAATACTATTTCTACACAGTACAAAAATTAACATTCTCCCATTTGTTAGACATAATATGCAGCTCTTAGTCAGTCAAATAAAAGTTTTTAACTTAAAAGGATATTAAATCAGAAACTTAAAACATGATCTAATTAAGGAATGAATTGTATCTAAAACCTCAAATATAAATCAATAGATTCATTGAGACCATACAAGTCTCTCTATCCCATTTCTATACTGACTATTTGTTCCCCAGATATATGTGATTACCCCAAAAAACACCTTACTGAAAATAAATAGATGCCTTTACATTTTATAAAACCTATAGCTTATCCAGCAATAAATATGTAGAGGAGAGACATAGTTCAATATATACCTTCTTGTAGATGAATATCCTTATAAAAATCTTACTTTTTTCAAAAATAATCATCATAAGTTCTTATACCATTTAATTAGACCTAAATAACCTCTAACATGCGATGTCTAAATTTGTAACATCTACAATTTGAAAATGTAAATATTCTTCTAGATTTACAAGAAAAAATCGCTTACTTAACTTACCTTTGATAGTTACCTCATTACTTATGTAGAACATATAATGGTAGTAGCCCTATCATTATTGTTGAAATCATTAGTACCAGAATGCATGTACTTCTATTCTTCTCTATGATCACATAAAGCAAATGTGTGTGTGTGTGTGTGTGTGTGTATAAACATATATATATTTTTTGAAAGGCTATATTTTATTTCCTAGCAATGAGACTCTTCATATCAATTCAAACATAGGCCACAAGATGAAAATTAAGATGAAAACACTAATTAAGACTACATTTTCCTATTTAAAAAATGAAACAACCAGCCATTCTGAGATAAATTCAATTAAGTAAATCTTAAATGCTTACTGAAGTTGAACCTTACCTTAACCCCAACAGTCTCTCAACATCTTTCGCCCACAAAGGTTATACTGCTGGGGATTCCTATCCTCAAGTCATCCCATATATTATATGAGATAACTTCAAGACAAGAGATATCTAGTTAAACCTAAATTTCACTACCAAACTTCTTTCCTTACTTCATTGAATAGAACTACATCCTTAGCCAAGTGGATTATCTTTAGTTGTGCCAGTATACATCCAATATTACTGACAAAGTTAATTAGAGTATTAACCAAATTTAGAGTGTTCTTCATCAAAGCTTTGTCAGTCTATTATTATAATCCAATACATGTCTATTAAGAACTGAGACATAGATAATCCTATTACTTTCCACATATATGAAAAGTACAGATAAATTCATATGACTGAGCAAACCTTGAAAGCTGCAACCTACCCAACTAAAGAAAATATAATAGGTAGAATACAATTCTCTCTGTCTATCAAGAGTCTACCAAGAGTATGAAGTTTCTCTAAATTTAGATATATACCTTTACTGAGATTAGTGCATATATGGTTAATTGATATTTCTATTATCATCCAAATGTATGAAATAAATAATGTACATTCTACTCTTTTCTTCTAAATTAATCATCATCGATGCTAAATTGATAGATTACCATATTTGAACCAACTTTCAAACCATTTTATCTAGATATAAGGAAATATGCATATGACTTATATATATGTATACAAATATATACATATATAAATATAAATATATACACACACACACACACACACACACACACACACACATATATATTTACATACATACATATATATCTATATATATATATGTATGTATGTATGTATGTATGTATGTATATATATGTATGTATATATGTATGTATGTATGTATGTATGTATACAAATATATATATATATATATATATTTGTATACATACATACATACATACATACATACATACATATATATATATATATATATATATATATATATATATATATAAGTCACATCAAATAAATGTCCTTTCCTAGCTTGCCCTTTTTAAGTTGGTATCGTGCCCTGAGACAGTTTTAGGCTCAGATTCTGCCTAGCTCTAGCCATCTGACTGACTAAAATTCCTTCATTAGAGCATGACCTGCCATTACCAGAAAAACATAACATGCTAAATGCAAGTATATCCCACAAGCTCTTTGAGCCTACCCATTCCTATCTTTTAAAATAGGTAGACATTATACATTTTTACCCTCACTAAATATGAAACATAAAATAAATAGAAACCCATAAATTTTCTCTTATATACTATCTTCTTCTAATTTAAATAATAGGCACATAGTTTCCAAGATACGAATGTTCTACGGAGTCTTCTCCTATTTAAGTCTAGTAAAACTAAGTATATCTAGTCAAAATAAATGAAATGTTTAAAAAAGTAAGCTCAACACTCAAAAGGAAATATAACCCTATTTCTTCCTAAATGGAGTATGGAAGAACAATTCTTCCCCATCCTCATCTGAGTCACCTAAATCTATTTCCATTTTATGTTTGCCTTTCACAGCTTTGAAGCCTTTTGTTATTGTCTGAACTATTGATGGAAGAAAGAGCTATAAATTCTCCAACGTCGTATTTCCAAAGTTTGTCTCCACCTCAAAGCCCTTGACATCCAGGTATTCTTTAAACTAATTCACATCTTCCATAGGTATTACCTTAAACCATTTTAAAAGGAAAGAAGAATTTCTCTTAATAATAACAAGACGATTGTCAAAGACCTTCCTATCTTTGAAGACTAGGATAGGCCTTTTGATACAATATATCTTGTTCGTCAGAGAACTCATTGGATTCTCCATATAGTCCTCTTGATATAGATGTAACCACCCTAATTTGGTCTTCTCTGACCATAGACCTGTAACCACCTGAATTTGGTATGTTCCAACTATGGACCCTATTTGCCCTAAGTGTGATCATACCCTCGATTATGTCCAAACGACCATGTTACTGCTTGGCATAATTCTTCAAATCAATTTAATATCCTAGGTGATTTTTATCACTAATTTATATTAACTATTATAGCCATATGATTTAAATCAATTCAAAACCAATCAAATCCAACCA
>MU223453.1:3540961-3556442 GCA_018584345.1 Thuja plicata | reverse complement strand
TTAAGGCTTTCATTAATGCCTTATTAATGAAGATGCCTTAAGCCTATGTCTCCTCCATGCCTTATTAATGCCTTGGGCATTAATGGTTCTTACACCTCCATTAATGAGTCCCTCAACTCATTACTCCACCTTGTCTCCCCTCTCTCTCTCTCATTCTTCTATAAATAGAAGCCATTTTTGAGAGCAAATAAGCCTTCACCTTAGATTGAAAATGCATTGTTATGCTGTTAGATTAATCTTAGAATCACATTTCACTTCATATTTCATGCTTTTGCATTGTTCTCATTTCCATTCTTAAAGCTAGGATACATGCTTTCTCATCTTTTTAGCTTGTTTTTAAACTAAAATCCTTCATGCTAGGTTGTATATGTCACTGATTGTAGCATAATCTAAGGGCTATTATGTTACTAATCACACTCTTCCTAGTTAGAAGGTAATAGGTTGATATTAGTGGGTTTTGTATGTTTATCTAACCTTTTTACACTAATGCAATGACTTATTGATGTGTTGTGTCCCTCTTATCAGGTATTTAATATTCACCACACATTTATGGCACCCACCGTGGGGCACGATTTTCAATTTGGCCTCATTTTCTAACACTTTTTTTCCAATTTGCATGCTCAAGATTCGGTCACAGGATCATTTTTAGTCATTCAGGATTGCATCTGGGATACGCCCTCGCACTGTGGAAAATGAGGCTCGCATCCAGGATTTCCCGGGTCATTTTCAGTTTAGGCTCGCATCTGGTCAGCAAGGGATCACATTTGGTAAAGAATATTGCATACTGTATACTCCATTGCATTTATTAAACTTTTAGGCTCGCATCTAGTTGAAAAGTTTGTGCATCTCGTTTTCCTAACCTTAACATTTCAACAAGTTGTGTTTTTGATGTTTTGCAGCTTAGCAGGTGTTTGCAGGTTGTTTTTGGAGGTTTTCGTGGAAGTTGAACTAAACAAATACTAACTCAATTTTGCAGGTTGCCAAATCCCCATCTTGACTTCTATTTACTTGCTTTCCAAACTTGAGACCATTTCTCCACTTGCTAAAACAACTAGATAATATGCTGTTTTCCTCGAGGAAAATCAGAAAGTCGGACATTGTCTTATCATTTATGATGAAATTGGGGGTAAATGAACAAAGCAAACACATCGTCTAAATTTGGAAACAGTAAATTAACGACAGAAAGCACTAAATATTGTGGTTCAAAGAACAAGTTCAATTGTATAATTTTCTTTTGGAATCAGAAATTGAACAAAACAAATCATTAAATATTGTGGTTAATTGAACAAGGAAAACTTTCCCTTTCAAGCATCCTATTTTCTTTAAAATAGAAAAAACTAAATCGAGCTCAACATAGCTTGAAGGAATGAACTTTGCTTTAAGTGTTTTAGGAGAAAATGACTTAGATTAGGAGAGTATGCTCTTCTTCTTCAAAAGAATTAGAAATCCAGACATCCAAAGCTCGCCAATCCTGGTTACATATACTTAAATAGTAGAGGGCCTGCTGGTTAAGGAAAAAATCTCCTGCGAATGACCCAAGTGATGACAGGTCTTACGCCTACCCTTCCAACTCACTATAAATAGTTGCTTCCTCGTAGGCTAAAGCCTCAGAAGATGGAACTGGTTTTATTCTTGGAATTATGACATCATTCCTTGAACATATCTGGGTATATGTAGAGCGGAGCTGCTTGAATCTTGTTTGTGAGACTACATATATTTAGGTACTCATAGGGCTATACGCCTGAATTTTGCCTTGTGCAATTCTATGGGGGATAGTTTCAAATGTATTTCCCAATAATCTACAACAACTTCAATTGAAAGAATTCCCGATTCACCCCCGAAAGGGTGATAATATTTGTGTAAGGAAAAAAGTAATTTCCCCAAGACACTCATCATATTGTGCCCTCACTTGCATTTGGAGTCGGCTAATACAACATCATGACTAGAGCCATTGCGTGGTTGGTGTTGGCTATATTCTGATTAGCATTTGAGTGTGTACCTAAGTCATCGAGCAAAGATTTTCATCCTCCACCTAGAGAATAGGAAAAGATGAGTGTTTGTTTCACCCTCTTAACAATGAAAAACTATTTGATGTGTTCAAAACATCATTAAAAAGATAAGCTCCTCAAAATAATCAACAAATTTCAAACCCTGGAGTACAAGTGTTTTCACACCTTACGACACCTCCTAACAAAATCGGGAAACAAGCAACTTCACGCACTTCGAAAATGAACTTTTCAGAACTGACCGAAACTGACAAAGACATCATAGGATCGCATCCTATATTTCCCAAGTCACATGCAATGTTTAGGATCGCATTTGGTATTTAGGATCACATTTGGTCAGCAAGAAGTCGCATTAAGATTCTAGGATCACATCTGGTACCATCAGAGGCTCGCATCTGGGAGCTCGCATTCAGGATAGTGAGTATTTGTAGGAGTTTTTCTTAGGAAGTCTCAATTGATTAGGATACCCCTTTTTTCTCTTTAGCTAGTTCATGTTGTGTCTTTTGGTCTCCCTGATATATTTCAAAACACTTTCAAAACGTCCACCTTACATGCTTAGTCAGTCTTTCACGATCAGTTCAATACGTGTGGTCTACCTGTTTTCTATCAACAACTTGGTTCCCAGCTCACTATCAGGGCATTCTAACCCTCTGACACTAGAATCATTTACATCCATCAACAACATATAGCTACTTTTACCTAGACACGCCCACTTGAACGATATGAAATCCTTACTTGCACTATTGGGAAACGTTAACAAAGTTGAGAAACAAACTTCATGGTTAACACAAGACACAACCAGTACACAACTAAAGGATTGGAAGTGCCTCCTAAAACACCACACTTTCAAGGAGAAACTTCTCACAGTTCCCTTCTTGATCTAGATTCCCCTCAAATGGATAGCAACACTAACGAATGGAGTAAGGCTTTTGAGGGTTATAATGATGGCAAACACGCACAATCCGAAAGCATGGAAGAGGAAGAAAGACCCAAGTTTGAACATAATCCATTTGGATCAGACAGTGAAGAGATCCCTGAAGATGAATACGAAGAACTCAAACAAAGTAAATGGATCCACAAGCTATTGGAACGGATAATTGGTGATGATAAAGAAAAATACTTCCTCCATCTAGCATCCTTAGGTGTCAAGTTACCCAAGGATTATAATGTGGAAAATCTCAAAGAAAAGGAGGTACCAAAACCGATATCTATTCTCACCAAACAACTCAATCTAATGCAAATGGAGCTCACAAATCTCAAACAAGAGAAGGAGAAACCTAAAACAAAATACTCTTTGGACGCCATTTGTCCATTTCCTTTTAACAAGAGTATCACTATGGTCCCGTTTCCTCCCAACGTGGCAAGGCCAAAATATGAAAAATACGCAGGAGAAACTGACCCCCATGATCATGTATGAGAATTTTGCGCTCTAAGCATCAAGTACATGCACAAAACCACATAGCTCATGCGACTATTTATAGGAAGTCTAGGAGGTAATGCCATGGAGTGGTTCTCAAAATTAAACTCTAAGGTCAAAACATTCAAGGAGTTGATGCAATGGTTCATTCAACATTACTCCTACAATATCCAACATGATGTAACTATGATTGACCTATGCAACACCAAACAAAAAATTGGAGAATCATTCACACACTTCCTACAAAGATGGAGGAATATTCTTGCACGATATTCAAGGGTCATTCCCGAAATGGAGAATATGGAAATCTTTATTAACAATCTAGTGCCTAAATTGAGCTATGCTCTACAAATGCAAGACTCTCCTAGCTTTGATAGAATGATTAAAAATGCCCTCCATATTGAGGAAGTCATGGTTAAAAGAGGGGAAATCACCCTTCAAAATGAAAACAAAAACAACAAATCCAACTCCAAGCCTAAATGGTGGAAGCAAAACAAGAATGTTGTTAATGACAAAGTGGTTGACGCCTTTATCATTTATCCTAAAATCGAGGCATTCAATCTAACTAATGACATGCAAGCAAGAAAAGATGCTAAGGTAACACCTCTCATCCCCAAAGCAAACAATGATAATAACAAGGAATTAAAAACCCCAAAGAACATTCACTCCTTTGGGGGAACTCTTGAGACAGTTTTGAAAACATTAGTGGATAACAAAGTTCTTACAATTCCCAAATCTAAACTGTGGGAACCAATGGTCAAAACCAAGTGGTGGGATGATAACTCCTATTGTGTCTTCCACAAAAACAAGGGCCACAAGACTAATAATTGTCTCAAACTTAAACATGTCATCCAAGACCTCATCGAAGGAGGTAAGATCAAAGTATACGGACACACTACCAATGAGGATCATACAAAATTCAACAAACCCTTTCCTAATTACAATCAAGGAGAAACATCTAAAGGGAAGGGTAATGAGGTAAACTATACCTATTCCAAAAGTGATAATGTGATTAATATGTTCAACATTAAAACTGAATCCATCAATGTGATCACAATTAAAGGTGCCTCATCCCATTTAAACACTGTAACACGGAGCCAAGCACAGGTTACAATCAAAGGACCTCCAAAACTGACATCAACGTTAACTTCCAAAGTTCCTATTGTAAATATTCCTAAACCAGTGACAAAACATGTGGTCACTATCCCTGGAGAAAAATATGACTTGGTAGACCAATTGCAACGAACCTCTGCCAAAATTTCCATCTTTGAGTTGGTCAAAATATCCACGGTGCATAGGTAAATCCTAGAAAAAGCTCTACATGCTGCTAATGTTCCAAAGGATATTGACATAAAAAAATTCCAAGCAATGGTCAATCACATCTCAGCGCCACACTACCTCTCCTTTTTTGAAGAGGATGACAAGTCATTGACCCATCCACACAATCAACCCCTCCATATTGAAGTCCTTATTCATAAATCCTATCTTAGACACATGTTGATAGATGGAGGCACATGATTGAATATCTGTACACTGGATCTAATCAGGAGGCTAGGTCTCTCAGAAAAAACAATTGACACTAGAAACAAGATGACCATCAAAGCTTATGATGAGGAAGAAAGATCCTCCAGAGGTCCTATTTCTCTACCTATCAGAGTCAGACCAATTGAGAGGAACGTCATATGTCAAGTTCTGGATTTACCATTGGCCTATAATGCCCTACTAGGGAGACCATGGATTCATGAAATGCAAGCTATACCATCCACTTATCACCAATGCATAAAATTCCCACATAATGGGGTGGAAGTGACAATTCCTGCAAATGCTAACTACACTTGCAACAATATCAAAGCAGGTAGCATGATCCCACACAACAAAGAGGCTATGGATGCAATTACTCCTGAAACAACCAAGGACATGGTTATGAAGGGTTTTAGAAAGACCTTGAAACTTCAAGAAACATGTATAGGAGAGTACAAGCTGGACCTGACTCCATCACTGACAGACCTTCCAGTGTCACCATGATCCTATGGAAAACCTTCATCAATACTCACACCTCTAGCATTCAGAGAGCTAGAAGTACACAAGGCAATTGGCATGATAAAGACATCCACATCTTCTTCAGATAACACAAAAGAACATGCAGTCTTGGATTGGATTTACAAAGGCAAACCGTTGGAATCTAAGATCAAACATGTAAAGATATCCCCAGAATAGTATGGAAAGGGATACGATTTCCTCACACAAATGGGATACAAAGGAAAGGGACCTCTAAATGACACAGGATGAGGGATCATTGAACCTATACCCATGGAGTTCCACAACACCATAGATAAAATAGGACTTGGTTTTAAAACTAAAACTGATAAACCCGCTCCAATAGAGGGTCCACACTCAGATAAAGGGAGTGATGAAACATATGAACTAGAGCAATGGTCCTATGAAAGATTGTTACATGTTGGTGCACAAGACCCAAACTACCAAGGAGAATGCTACGTACCTAGCTTTGAGGTACCACAGGATCTTCACACTCCTTTGCTAGCAAAACCTCCCATTCAAGAGGTAGGAAACACCATAGAAAAAATTACTCAAGAGATACCCCAGCCACAAAATTTACATCCTAACTGGAGGCAATTGGTCACAATTTCACATGTCCTTGATCTACCCCACTTTGACGTACAGGAAGCTAACCGAATACATCAGATAAACATCACTAAATACTTTAATAGATTTGATGATGATGTCACAGACTCTCATGACTATGAGTGGGATCGGCTATCTATTGCCTCTGAAGATATTGGGATAGATACAATTCACATGTTTGCGGCTCCTACAGCTCCTAGAAAATGATCTAACACTCCTCTCAATGATACTGATCCTCCTGAAGTAGAAGAAGAGTTCATTCCCTCAATCATTGATGGAGACACCGGTGAATACATAAGTCTAGAGGAATTTCATAGGCTACAAGCAAGAAGCCTCCTTTTACAGAGGGATGATGATGAGACTTCCACTGACGAGTCACTAGAGTTTGGTCCACATCTGACTAACAACGACCCTTTTTATGATGATCTCACTCTTATTGATCTAAACATCGAAGATATTAACTTAATAGACCATGTCATGTCGGTTAATGGTCTTGATACTAACGCGATGCTGTCCTTCCTAGACTTTGACTCCTTAACATTGGTACTTCCAGACCTAATTGATTGGACTGAAATAGATCCTACGCCTATCCTTGACTTTTCCAATGACCACACCCTAGCTTGTTATCTCAATGCTTGTGAACCTTACCCTTCTTCCACCAATGCAAGGAGCGAGAACATGTTACAGGAGGATATCAAGTTTCTTAGTCACAAACTGAAAAATAAAAAGAAAAAGTGGACTGATGGTGAAAACCACTCTGTCACAGTATCAGATCCCAAAATAGTAAATAAAAAGGATGTACCCAATGGTGAAAACCTCTTAGAGATGCCAAAGGATGAGACTCTTGATATCCTCCTTGAACACTTTCAGGAAAGATCTTCAGTATTGATTGAACCAACACAACCAGTAAACTTAGGCACTATTGAAAATCCTCAAATAGTTCATCTGGCACAATCTTTATCAGAAGAAGAGAAGGTATAGTTCACGAAGTTCCTAAAGGAGAAGAAGATCAACTTTGCATGGTCTTACACTCATATGCCAGGGCTAGATCCTAATCTCATCATGCACCACTTATCTATAGCTCTTGGGATCAAGCCCATGAAACAAAAACTTAGAAAGATGCATCCTCATGTTGCATTATTGGTGAAAGCAGAATTAGAAAAGTTGTTGAAAGATGGATTTATTCAAGTCATTGCCTATGTAGCATGGATCTCCAATGTAGTCCCCATTTTTAAATCTGATAAATCCATTAGGATCTGTACGGACTTCAGAGACCTAAACAAAGCATGTCTGAAAGATGACTTCCCTCTACCAAACATCGACATGATCATAGATCTTATAGCAGGCTTTCAGATGTGTTCATTAATGGATGGATTCTTAGGCTATAATGAAATATAGATCGCCCCTGAGGATCAAGAGAAAACTACATTCACATGCGCATGGGGCACCTTTTGCTGGAATGTCATGCCTTTCGGGCTAAAGAATGCCAGTGCAACATATCAAAGAGCCATGAAAACAATATTACATGATATGATGCACAAGAACATGGAGGACTATGTTGATGACACATTGGCTAAATCCAAGGAGAGAGGTACTCACATTTCTGACCTAAGAAAGATATTGGATCAAATGGAACAGTTCCAACTCAGGCTCAACTCGAAGAAATGTGCCTTTGGGGTCCAATTAGGGAAGCTCCTAGGATTCATAGTATCAGCGAACGGAATTGAGGTAGATCCTACAAAAGTAAAGGCTATTCTAGAGATCACTCCTCCACGTAACATCAATCAAATGAGGAAACTACAAGGGAGACTTCAGTCCATTAGGAGATTCATGTCCCAACTTGTAGATAGAGCACAACCCTTTACTAAGATACTACATAAAGGAGTTACCTTCAAATGGGATGAACACTGTGAAGCAAACTTTATAGAATTGAAAGGGTACCTGGCTGCTCCACCTATTCTTATGGCACCTATTCATGGAAAACCCTTACTCCTATACATTTCAACTACAAGTACATCCCTAGGAGTATTACTGGCACAAGAAGATGAAACAAAGAAAGAACAAGCTATCTACTACATTAGTAGAACACTAGTCACCTATGAGCTCAATTATAGCATTATTGAAAAAGCATGCTTAGCAGTCGTCTTTGCATCACAAAAATTGAGACACTACATTCTCTCTCATACAGTAAAGCTCATTGCTAAGATCAATCCTTTAAAGTATCTTTTAAGCAGAACAACATTAACAAGACGTTTGGCAAAATGGGTCCTAATTCTCAGTGAGTTTGACATTGAGTATGTGGAACGAAGAGCTATCAAAGGATAGGTACTTGTAGATCAATTGGCTGATTCACCACTCCAGGATGATGAACCATTACTAATTGAATTCCTTGATGAAACAATCATGCATCTCACTGAACATCCATGGAGGATGTACTTTTATGGTTCATTCACTCAACAAGGATCTGGAGCCAGGGTCCTCTTCATAACTCCACAAGGATACAAAATTCCCAAATCTTACAAATTGATGTTTCCATGCACCAACAATATCTCAGAATATGAAACATTGGTCAACAACCTCAAGCTAGCTATGGAATAGAAGATCATTGAGTTACACGTGTATGGTGACTCCCAACTAATTATCAATCAAGTCAATGGGGAGTATCAAACAAAAGATGAAAATTTAATTCCCTACAAGCAACTAGTTGATGATCTAAAAAAGTACTTTGTCTTTGTCACTTTCCAAAAGATACTAAGATCAGAGAACAAAGCTGCGGATGCTATGGCTACCTTGGCATCCATGTTACGACTGGAGGAGCATCAATTCCACTATGAATTCTTGGTGGAAGAAATATCCTATCCTACCTTTTCTGACCCTGAATACCAGATAATATGTACCTTGAATACCCCAAATCAATCTCGGTATGCCAGTATCATTGCTTACCTTTTCGACCAAACCATTCCCGCCAATCTATCCAAAAATGAGAAAAGATCCCTGATTAGGACAACATCGTGTTACGTCCTTATAACTAACAACCTATATCGATGCAGTCTCAAAAGTACACTTCTTCGGTGTTTAGAACTCAAAGAGTCTGATCTAGCATTAAAATATGTCCATGAAGGTGTATGTGGATCACACTTGAACGAATTTTCATTAGCTAAGAAATTACTCAAAGTAGGCTATTATTGGCCTACCATGGAGAAAGATGCTATTCAATTTTCAAAATCATGTCTTAAATGCTAGACACATGGAAACCTTATCCATGCTCCTACCAGAGAACTTATACCTTTCATAACACATTGGCCATTTCAGCAATGGGCCTTTGACTTGGTTGGACAAATATATCCCAACTCCTCAAATGGACACAAGTTTATCATTATGGCCACCGAGTATTTCACAAAGTGGGTCGAATTCATGTTGCTAATCAAAGCCACTAGCAAATAGGTGGCTATGTTAATTTTGAACTACATTATTTGTAGATATGGGATACCCTCTTCAATTGTAACAGACAATGGGGGCCAATTTAGAAATCAAGACATTGATGACCTCTGTGAATAGTTCCATATTACTCAACATTGCTCCTCAATCTATTACCCTCAAGGTAACGGACAAGTTGAGGCATCAAACAAGAATATTCTCAAGATTCTACATATAAATGTAAGCAAGTCTGGCAGAGACTGGCATCTACAACTGAATCTGACACTATGGGCCTACAGAACAAGCATAAGAACACCAACTAGAGCCATGCCATTTTCTCTAGTCTATGTCACTGAGGTAGTACTACCTATTGAGGTTGAAATCTCATCTTTGTAGATATATGTACAAGGTATAGTTACTGATGAGCAGTACCGCATAGATAGGGTGAATTCTCTAGACGGTAAGAGTTGCTACTATGGGTGGATAGCCGCATATATCTCGATCTTTATTTTGTGTAAACTACGGTGAGGTTGAAACAATTTCCTTGTCTGTTTTCTGATCCAGATTCTCACTAAGGTATACAAGTCATAATGTACCCAAGGATATGAATTTTCAAGGTCATTGCGGGTTCAATATCTTGCCTTAATCAGAATCTGGTATATTAAAAGGAAGGTGACTATTTTGTTATCCTGGCTTCTATGCCTTGATGCCGAAGTCTATTTCTGACATTTCAATAAAACATAGTATTCATATTATCATAATATTAGTGGGTATTAGTGATGGTTGTACTATCAGGTGGTCCATTCTAAAAAATTCCCAATGATGATAAAAATGTTGCAATATCTGCTAATCAGTGACAAGTCCTAAGAGTCTGCATATAGTTGCATTTAGAGATTGCATGATGCATTTATAACAGAAATAACAGCATAAGGAATTTTGTGCTCCAAAAATGGTTTCTCTCTTCTTCTACAAAATCAAGTTAATTACATCATCCATATTACTGATATCAAATATCGTTGCACATCCATAGCATACATTTTTCATTCATTGAAAAGCAGAAACCAGAAAATACAAAAAATGAAGCATCCATGTATTGCATTTTTACTTTTTCATCCTAAGTGCATCCATACATCTATTTTGCATAACCAAAAAATCCAAAGAAACATACATTTGCATTTTCACATGAGTATCATTTAAAACATATTTATATCAGTAATAACTCATCACATCCGCTTATAAAATGATGTTATCATCTACAAGCTAACTCATCAAGAGACCAAGATATCATCACATGTGCAAAAAAGATACATTTACCACATCTATGAAAGCAAAAAGAACTCATGAGACATGTCAGAATCAAGAAAATGCATCAGATATATATCATCGTAACATGGTATAGATCACATATGGGACAGTGAGCATAAAGAGTATCAGGGTATCAGTGTGCATAAAGAGTATCAGGGTATTAGTGTGCATAAAGAGTATCAGTGTATCAGTATACATAAAGAGTATCAGTATATCAGTGAGCATAAAGAGTATCAATGTATCAGTGTGCCAAAATGAATCAGATATACATGTATAAATGTCATCTACAAAAATGGATCTCAGAAGGATCCAGATATACAAAAGTAGGGATCTAAGTAGGATCCAGATATATAAATATGATCTCAAAAATGTACATGTCATATAAAATGGTACAAAAATCTCAGCTCTGTCCTGCCCCCTCTCCCTGGTCAGGAGGAGGAGGAGGAGGTGGTACAAAAGGTGCTATTGGTGGAGGCATGGCCCCCTCTGACTGCTGGGCCACTTGAGAAAATGAAGGTGCTCTCTATCCCTCTAGAACTACTGCGTGATACAGGACATAATAGTGTGTGGCCCTCTGTCCCTGATGGACTACTGTCCGGGCCTGTGCATCCCTCTCTGATCTCAGGTGCTCAAGATGTAGATCCCTGTCCACCAAGAGAGCATCAACAGTAGTGACTCTGGCCTCTAAAGCCGTGATCCAGGCTCGGAGCTGCTCCCTCTCCTTCTCACATCTAGACAATGGGTCTCCATCTCTGCCTGGATCCTACTCCTAGGCTCCCTGCCACCTCTGTCACTGCTGCTCTACTGTAAGAAATGGACCAGTGTCTCTATGAGGGGCCACAAATCTAAATCTTTGGTGTCTTCCCTGCCCATTTCCACTAGCACCACTTGTATCCACAGCCTCTCCACCACCACCTCTGTCATCACCATTGTGGCCATCATTCGGAGGAGGACGCCTACCGTCTTTGCCACCATCTTTCCCACCATCATGGCCCCCATGTCTCCTAGGAGCCCTGTCTCTACCTCCTCTACCCCCGATGGTTCAGTCATTAGGATCATAATCAAGAGGCTCCTTTATGCGTGGGATGACCTCCTCTGGAATAGTGAATTGAGGAAATGGGTACTGGAGCCTCTTAGCAGCATAACCATCAGATACACCTACATCCTCTACATTGGGATGAAGATCCCAATCTACTGCTACTATGTCTCAAATCTCCTAATGTGCAGTCTCATATGTCAACTGCACCCCCATAAAGGTGTCTCGTCTCTGGTGCGGGCATAAACTGCAACATCCTTTGTTCGGCCCTTTCGCTGACCATACTACCTTAATACTCTGGTGATGAGGAACCACTTTATGATGTACCTGGTACTCCCAATGAGATATCTTCTCTGACACAAAAATGGCACCTGTCGGGCATCTAAAGTCCATACCTCATAATCTAGATATGGTCGCCAAATGACCTTTGTCATGTCATCAAATAATCGATGCCAATACTCAATCTTGCCTAGATGGGGTTGTTGTAGAAGTCCTACATACATATATACATAGGGCTGCTCAGGTGCCCTCTGCCTATCTACAATCAGCCGTGTAATAGGGATGTGCTCCCAAGCCCAGATCTGAAGAAAAAGTATACCCACAGTCATACTGCGGGTATAATGGTATACAATCTCATGGAGCTCTCTATACATATGAGCTAATATATAGCTCCCCCAAGCAAATCATCGACGGTGGGTCACCATCTACTCGATCATATCTACCTAGCTGACCATAAATCTGTGCTGGCCCCTATCTGGCATGAGGATGCCACCTACCAGACCTGCTAGATAAACAGATAATCGATTGTAATGATCGACCATGTAGTCCCATGATAAATATCTCCGGTCTATAGTATCATCTTGAAAATATCTCCGTGCAGCACCAATCACAACGGCCACTATTGACTCAAATCATACCTCATGACTGATCATAGGTACACGAAGTATCCTCCAGACATCCTCTGGGGTCACAGTAATCTCTCCTGCCGATAGGTGGAAGGTGTTGTTCTCTGAATGCCATCTCTCAGCCAGAGCAGTCAACAACCCACAGTTTACCCTGATCTTGGGTAAACCTATCAAGAAACACAATCCACATCAGATCACAGTCATCTGCTCATCATTTGACAATCGGCCAGACAATGCAAGTACACGTGTAGGATAAGTGCCGTGAAAAGTGACTACCTCAAACTGGGCCTATTTTAGACAGCAATGGCTATACATCAGTATCCTATCTACATTATAGGGGTAGATTCCTAATCACCTAAGTCATTTCAATTTTGCAGGATGCAAACAGATCAAACACATTAAAATTATACATTTTCTACCAGATGCAATCCTAAAAATACAAGATGCGATTGCATTTACCAGATGCGATCCCCGAAATACGGGATGTGATCCTAAACACGTTGTGCGATCCTAAGCAAATGGGATGCGACCCATTGATGGATTTCCCTTGAAAACATGGAAAAAACACTAAAACTAAATGTGATCCAGGAAATCCCAGATGAAATGCATAAATCTGAAAAAACTGGATGCGATTTAGGAAAAATCGGAGGCGACGCGGGATTCGCAGGATGCGATCTGGAATCCCGGATGTGATCCTAAGTTGAAAGGGCTCTAAAAGCCACAAAAATGCATAAATTTGAAAATTGCAAAATTCACAGGGTAGTTTATTATGTACTTACTGACGATGGGTAGTCGGCTGGACACTGATGTCGATAGCTCATCTCAAAATGGTGCTTCATCACAGGGACTACCATCTTCTCTATAGAGATCTCTAAATTTCTATGGAGGAAAGTGAAAATGAATAGTGAAATGGTAATTTTGGAGGCTTATATGGGTCTTTTGAGACATTTAGGAGTTCCAATACTCCTCCCAGACAACTACAAACTCATTTTTGTTATCTTTCTGATCAATTAGGAACCAAATCGAAGGTACCTATGATGTTTTCAGCAGCATAGTGCCAGCTTTATGACAGTTTTGAAAATTACAGATTTTCTTCATTTGTTCCACCCATCGGTCAATACTGCACATTTTATCATGCATCTTGGTCTAACATTATTTTATCAGTCTTCCCACTCACATTTTCATGTAATTAACTTGGTAATCATGTGTTTATTTTTAAACACACATTCTTCTTCTCCACTCTTTCTTTCCCTAACCGCTTCCTGCAAGTGATACATTCTTTCAACTAAGGGATTTATTCTTTTCCTTCGATTTTGTTCCCGAGGGGGCATGATCACACTATCATCAATTAAATTTTTGCTCAAAACAACATTAAAAATAACTTCGTTATCAAACAAACTAGGGGCATAATAGTTACCTTGACTAAAGTCAGAACTGTTGGATAGAAAGCTTTGGTTCTCATAAGCTGGATATCTTGTGTTTCCTCATTTTAAAAGATTTTTATTAAGCTCCTAGCAGCTTCATACTGGATTTTTTGGATGACAACCAAGTTCAGAATTAGTATCATCAATCTTTGGACGACAACCAAGTTCAGAATTGGTATCTTTAAAATCTTTTATTGGTTTTTGGATGAAAACCAAGTTCAAAATCAATTCTATCAAGTTTTGTTCGATCAAGTGTGAGACTGATCTCATCAACATTTCATTCGACAACCAAGAACAGGATTCTCAATCTTTCTGAAGTCAAAATCAAAAACTTTCTTTGAATCACTGCGCTGTTCGCACATCAATTCAAAGAGGGGCAAATGTAACCACCTGAATTTGGTCTGTTCCAACTATGGACCCTATTTTCCCTAAGTGTGATCATACCCTTGATTATGTCCAAATGACCATGTTACTGCTTGGCATAATTCTTCAAATCAATTTAATATCCTAGGTGATTTTTATCACTAATTTATATTAACTATTATAGCCATATGATTTAAATCAATTCAAAACCAATCAAATCCAACCAAATTCAAACATGGCTATAGTATTTAATTATAAAGAAATTAAATAAATCTCTAAATCAATTACTCACTTGCAAAGTAACCTATTCCCCTAGCCTATTTAATTTAATTAAAATGGCTATAGTCCCCTAATTATTAAAAAGGAAATAAATTGTTTAAATAATTAATTCCTATATTTTTGAATGAATTAAATAAGTTTAATTCATTTAATTAATATTCCCTCAAACCCCAACCTAACCTATCTCAACCACTTCTACCTTGGGTTCTAACCCTTCTAAACCCATTCACCCTTACTATTCTAATCCTAATCCTAATTCTACCCTAATCCACCTCCTAATGTTGTCACATTCTATTAAGGAATGCTTAGCAACTCAACCCACTTGAGAAAGTCCACTTTCTCAAGCTTGACTTCCTTAAAGTCCACCTTCTCAAGCCACCCTCTTACACCCTTCCCTTTCTTCTTTAAGGCTTTCATTAATGCCTTATTAATGAAGATGCGTTAAGCCTATGTCTCCTCCATGCCTTATTAATGTCTTGGGCATTAATGGTTCTTACACCTCCATTAATGAGTCCCTCAACTCATTACTCCACCTTGTCTCCTCTCTCTCTCTCTCTCTCTCTCTCTCTCTCATTCTTCTATAAATAGAAGCCATTTTTGAGAGCAAATAAGCCTTCACCTTAGATTGAAAATGCATTGTTATGCTGTTAGATTAATCTTAGAATCACATTTCACTTCATATTTCA
>MU223453.1:3530599-3540884 GCA_018584345.1 Thuja plicata | reverse complement strand
TACTCTTCCTAGTTAGAAGGCAATAGGTCGATATTAGTGGGTTTTGTATGTTTATCTAACCTTTTTACACTAATGCAATGACTTATTGATGTGTTGTGTCCCTCTTATCAGGTACCAAATATTCACCACACAAGACCCTATTTTCCCTAAGTGTGATCATACGCCTAATTATGTCAAGACAATTCTTCAATTAATTGACATAATTTATTTAAATCAAATTTAATCTCCTAAGTGATCTAATCACTAAATTACATTAATTGCCTTAGCCAATTAAGTCATATCAAATCAATTAAATAAAAAATAATCAAATACATGGCTAAAGTAATGAATTAAAAAGGAATTAAATAAATCTTAATTACAACTCCTCATCTGCAAAAGGGAAAGTAAATTCCCTAGCCAATGAGAGTTAAATCACTTGGATCACCTCACATGGATCACCAAAGATTCAATCTCCACCTCTCTTCAACTTTCAATCCTAGCCTCTCATTCCTCAAATTCTTCTATAAATGGAATGAATTTTGAGCTCAATGGGCCCATAATCTTAGAATTTGAAAGTATCCTTATGCTAACCTAAATTTTAGAATTCATTTGCAAACTTATGCTGCTCATATTCTTAGAGATTTCTTATTGCATTTTAGCTCTAACGTTTAGCATTGTTATAATCTTTCAATTGGATCTCTAAAATGAAATTTGATTAAGTATTTTAGCTTGCATTTAGATTAAATATTCCATTCTAAGCATGATGTTGTCACTGATTTATGCATAATCTGAGGGCAATTATAGCATATTTCATACTCTTCTTAGATAGGGAGCAATATGTCAATTTTGGTGATATATATATATATATATATATATGTGTGTGTGTGTGTGTGTGTGTGTGTGTGTGTGTGTGTGTGTGTGTGCTTTTCCTTTGATATTTCATGTTATTTCACTAATGCAATGACATATTGAAGTGTTGTGTTGCAGCTAGAAGATCCACAAAATACACACATTTCTAGTGCCTACCGTGGGGAAAATCTTCAGATTTTACCTCATTCTCTAATCATTTTGACTTATTTTGGTTCTATGTTTCCAGGTTCAGAGTTTCCTTTAGTTGATTAAGGATCACATTCAAGAAAGGGACTTGCATACAGGAAATCAGATCGCATCCCAGGTTTCTAAACTCACATTTGGTGATTTATATATTGCATTTGGTAAAGGATCATATCTGGTAAGATTCTGTATTGCCTTTTGTGCAAATCATCGCATTTAGGAAAGGGCCTCACATACAAGATATCTAGGCTCACATATAGGAAAGGCAATCACATCTGGTTATTTGATTTGCAAATTGAAATGTCTAACCACTAATCTTGTGATCTTATCTATTTTTGTCCTTTAAACAACTGAACTATTAATTGCACGTTGCTGTCAGAGCCTTTTTTCTCAAAAAGGTGGAAAGTAACTACTAACTTATGGTTTGTAGGTTGTAGGATTGTTCAATTTGATTTCATTTGTTCAAAGCTTTACAACTAATTAAATTATCCAATAACTTACTAAATTGACTAGAGGATTATGCTCCTTTCCTTTAAGAAAAATCAGAAACTCAAAAGTCAACTTAAGATTTGATAGGAATTTGGGGAAAAATTGAACAAGCCAAACTCACGTTGTATAATTCTTTTTGGGATAGTAATTGAACAATCAAAGAATTAAATCTTGTGGTTAAATGAACAAGCACATTGTATAATTCTTTTTGGAAAAGTAATTGAACAATCAAAGCATTAAATCTTGTGGAAAAATTAAACAAAGCAAATTCATTGTCTAAATTTTGGGAAAAGTAAATGAACAAGAAAATCACCTAGTATGGGGAAATTGAACAACACAAATTTTCTTTTCAAATGATTTGTGCTTTCTTAAAATAGGAACTTAAAGTTGAACTTAAGCTTACTACTTAGTCTCACTACAGGATTTGCTCTTCTTTCCAAGTGGAGGAATCAAAGACTTGTCATGGGAGATTGAGTTTTGAGAAAAGTAGTTTGAAGAAATGAACTTGTTTGATGTGTTTGTGGGAGAAAACAACATGGAATAGGAGAGTATTCTCTTCTTCTTTTGAAGAATCATAAATATAGACTCCTAAGCTCACCAATCCTTTTCATTACTTTCAAAAACATTAGAGGCCCTGTCGGTTGATGAAAAAATCTCCCAGGATGACCCAAGTGAGGACAGGTTTACGCCAACCCTTCCAACTCACTATAATCAATATGCTTCCTTGTAGGCCAAAGCCTCGAAAGACATAATTGGTTTTGTTCCTAGAATTTTGACATCATTCCATGCTTGAGTGTGTGTAGAGTGGAGCCGCTTGAATCTTGCTTGCGAGACTACATATTTGAGTACTCATAGGGATGTACACCTCTATTTTTGCTTGTGAAATTCTATGGGAGACGATTGCGAACAGATGTCCCAATATAATAAACACTTGTAGTAAAAAAAACTTGATTTATCTCCAAAAGGGTGACAATCTTTGTGCGATGCAAATAGTAATTGCCCCAAGATACTCATCATTTCATGCCCTCACTTGCATTTGGATTCGGATAATACAACATCATGACTGGAGCCATTACATGCTTAGTGATGGCCATATTCTGATTAGCATATGAGTGTGTACCTGAGTCTACAAGCAAAAAAATTTATTCTATACTTAGAAACTAGGGAATAGGGAAAGTGTTTGATCACCCTTAACAAAAGAACATTGCTTGATGTGTCCAAAAGACTCACTAAAAATATAAATCCAAAAACAAGCAATAATTTTTATTCCCTGACATACATGCTGTTTACAACTCACTAGAAAAGTCTTAGAAAACCCCTGCTGTCAGATAAATTTCATGCATTTCAAGACAAAACTGACAAAAATATCAAAACCATCAGAGGATCATTTTTGGTCTATCTAAGCTTGCATTTAGATGTATTAGCTTGCATCTAGGGTATTTCATCACTTCTGGTCATTCCTGGCTTGCATACAGGGCACTTTCTCACACCCAGAGTATCAAAGCTCACATTTGGTAAAACACAAGCTCTCATATGGAAAATAAAACCTCACATTTAGGGAGTCACATTTAGGATAGTTGGCCCTTACACAAGTGTTTCTCAGAGAAATTTAGTACTTTTAGATACCATTTTGGCTCTTCAGTCTGGTTCTATTGCTCTTACTGGTCCACCTGTTGCTATTTCAGAACTTTATTAGGAGTCTACCTTGCATGTCCTCTTGGACTCTCATAATTGGTCTCAAAATGTGTGGTCTTCTTATTTATCAAAACCTCTTGATTATCAGCTCACTATGAGGGAATTCTAACCCTTTGACACTGAAGTCATTCACTTCCACCAAACTCAAAAAAAATCCTACTTGGACACACTTACTTGGACAATTTGAGACTCTATTTGACACTATTGGAAAACTTTGACAAAGTTGAGATCCAACTTTCACGGTTAACACAAGACACAACAAGTATCTTGCTGATGAATCAAAAGTACTGTTGGCAAGTAATCAATTTTTTTAAATGTGATTTAATTTTTGGTTTTCATTTATGGAAACACATCTGGGTTTCAAATCAATTCCAGTAAAGATGAGTTTTGATGATTCATAAATTGACTAAGTGTAGAAGCAGAGATACAAAAGTGTTTTGGATGTCGAAGATCAAGATCGATGATTTAGGGCAAGAGAGCTTAGAGGAAGATAGTATGGGGTATGTATGACCACCTAAGATCAATTTGGTTTTGGTTGAGTCTACGGTGAGTTAGAAAGAATTGAAGATAGAAATACTATAGAAGAACAACGAAACAGAGAGAGTATGACTTGGACTCTAGACAATCAAAATTGTATTTTGGTTGTTGATAACCTCCACATTGACTATGCAAGAGCGCTGACTATGAATTTGGTATTTACTATATTAAATGTTTTTTATATTGAAGGCTGACTTACTAATATTTGTAAAATTCATATTGAGAGCCGACTTTGTAAAGTTGTGAGATATATATGTAAGATCTTTTTGATAAATATATAAGTTGTTGAGTGGTTAGTTGGATAGTTGGATAAGTTGTTGAGAGAATAACAGAGCAAAGAATGATAGAGATCATTGAAGAACATTAAAGGAACTATCTAAGCACCAGTGTTGCTTGTTTTTATTTATGACTGAGAACACTTTGTAACCTGAATTATATTGTAAGAGCTGTAAGATCATTTGGTCCCTAACTGGGTGTTGTGAACCTTTAACAGGGTTGTAATTCCTTTAACAAGGAAATGTGCTATGTAATATTCAGCTCCTAATAGGGCTAGGTCTCCTTATAGGTACATTATACTTTAGTACATGCTTGTGGGTACCATCCCCACTGAGGTTTTCCCTTGGCCAAGGTTTCCTCGAAAACAAAATATGGTGTTATGAGTACTATGTCATTTTCTTATGTTATTTTCTTTACTGCAAGTTTATGGTTGATATTTAAATGGTTGAAGAATTTAATTAAGTACTATAATACTGATTCACCCCCCCTCTTAGTATTATCCAATCCTAAAAATTGGTATCAAAGATTTTGGCCCTTGGAGAGAAAGTCTAACAGCTTGAGGGAGATCAGAATGGATTTGGATAGTTTGCAAGAAAAAATTGATGCTTCACTAGAATACCTTGACAAAGAAAAAGTAGAGAATGGAGAGTTGAGATTCAACATGTGAAGAGCTGAGAAATTCATAAAGAAACTCAAAGATCAACTTGAGCTTTCTAGAAATCAAAGACAAGATCTTGTGGTTCAGATAAAAGAGGATTTAGATGAAGACAGTTCATATAAGGTGAAGCATCTAAAAGAAGAGAATGAAACTCTGAAACTTGAAAATGAGACTATGGATAAAAAAATACAGGTACAGAAGGATGCTAAGAATAAATTTGAAGAATCTTTAAAAAATGCATTAGATCAAATGAATAATGAGGCTGAAAACTACAAGAACAAGTATTTGGAAATGGAAAAATACAATCAAATTATAAAAGGTGAACTTGTTAAAGCAAAGAAACACATTGAGAAAATTCACACCAACAATGATTTGATTGATGAACAGAGAGACAAAGAGAAACCTAAAGGTGATATGACTGGTATTGGCTTCAATGATGCTGAATGTTCAAAGAATCAGGAAGAGAAATCAAATGAGAAGATTGATGCTAAGAAACCTTCTATTGAAGAGCCTAAAGAGAAGATTAGACCCTTCAGAGGAAGATGCTTTGGATGCAAAAAATTTGGACACATGAAGAGAGACTACAGAGGTAATGCCCCTTGTAGAACTTTTTATGGTTATTATTTTAACTGTAATGGATATGGGCACAAGAAAGAAAAATGCAAAAAACCTAATCAATCATGATATAGACAAGACAATGGAAGAGAATCTATAGTGAAACCTACATGCTACAAATGTAATAACATTAGACACATTGTAAAGTACTGCAAGCTGCAAGTCAATCAAGAAAGAAGACCTCCTATATGTTACAAATGCAATAATCCAGGACATATAGAAAAATTTTGCAGGTATAATGGATCAAACAACAAAAGAGTACCACCTCCTATGAATTCATAAAAGAATGGAAATGATATTGGTAAGAGTGTTGCAAATTTGAAGAGTGATTTTGAAAGTTGTTTTAAGAAGGCAATAGATAGAAACAGTGGTAAAATATGGAAGATCAAAGAAACAAGTGAGACATCAGTTCAGGGAGAGTTAGTAGAGGTTACTGGATCTTCACCTGATGGTAGCAAGACAAAATTGACCTAATTGGCCGATCATGGCCTTAGGGGGAGCATTGGATACAAACATCAGAATATATCCTACCCCAAAATTTGTGGATTAAGCTCATTTGAGCTTGGGTATAAGATTGGCCGACATCATGAAGTATACATCTAAGAGTGCAACATTAGTCAACACCTATATTTTGTTCACGAGATCTAACAGCTGACTAGACAGTTTTAAGTGAAAGTGAAATTCATAACTTAAACTTGTATAAAGCACCACTTGATGACCTATCTCTTTAGCATTTGACAAAGAGTGAGCTAAGGAAATCAGAGAGAAGAGAAGTTCAAATTATTCTACATTGGCCATGCATGATCGATTGAAGGATAAACTTAGAATTCAGTGGAAGAAAGGTATTTACATCATCTAGCCATGGATGAAACTATTATTTTTGATGTTACAGATCAACCTAGGTAGAGGTTTAAGAAACATCCATTCAAATCATGTGAAGAGGATCCAGAGGGAGCATTTTCCCAAACCCTGTATGGCATGTTACACATAGAAGATATTAGGGCTTACATACATTGTAAGTATGATATACTAGGGATTGATGATATATCAACTGAGATGGATTATATGACTGATAATGGAGTCATGCAAGAAGAATACAAACATATTAATTAGCTGAGCATAATGAAAATTCTAGATTTATGCAAATTTGATGAAGATGAATGGTTCAAAATACTATTAAGTAGGGTTCATGATCAGTTTATCTAGATTGGTGATCAACCTATGAAGATTTATAGTGACCTAATCCATGAAATCACTAGATTGGACAACACCAGAGTCATCCCTATTGCAGAGAAACATGTGAAGAAATAAGTTGAAACCCTAACTCATTCTAAATGGGATAGATAGGAAATGATAGTAAACGACATCTTTCAACAAGATGTAAGATTGATTGAGATGATACTTGGGTAAAAATTATACTATAGTATCATACCTAACTCAGTATCTACTGGGGTAATCATGATGGCATGGAGAATGGTGAAGGAAAATGCAAAGTATAACCTATGTGAAGTTCTGGCACAATAATTCCTTGAGAATGTGAAGCTAGTGAAGAAGGACATAACGAAAACCTTTAGATTTGGTTCATTGTTGATGCATATGTTCATTCATATTGAGCAAAAATTTCCTGGCTTACATCCTAGTGGTTGAAAATATGGAGTACCTACTGGCATATTGATTTCACAGAGCTACAAGAAACAAAATGCTACTTGGGTTGATGGTGAAATATTTGGTATGATCAAGATACTACAGAGATAGATGGAAACAAGATACATAATACATGAAGACATTGTTGAGAAATACAAAGATACAATCTGTTTCATGGTTGAAACTGATTGTGTATGCTTTGAAGCAGTCATACCCAGAAATAAATGGTGTTATTCCATGGGTTATGAAGTAAGTTCTGAAGTACTTACTTTGCAAGTAGAACATGTCCTTGCATCATAAATTGATACAACAGAGGAAATATGGGGAACTTATGATGAAAATTCAGAAAAATTGAGAGAAGAACACACTAGAGGTTCGAGGAAGAGAAAGATTGAAAATCTTGTACATGAATGCAAAGTTAAAGTTGGATTGACAGAAGAGGAACTAAAAGAGGTCAAAAAGAAGATGACAGAAAGATCACTTGGACCAGCAAGTGGAAGTAATATATCCCCTCCCACTCCTAAGGTAATTATGGTAGACAGTCCACCTCCTCCTCAACATCAAACAACACAAGCTGAAAATATCACTTCTAAAGTTACAAGATCAAGCATGCAAACATCACGTAAAGAGAAGAGCACATCAGGAGAAGAGAAGAAAGCAGAAAAACACATTTGGAAACCTGACCTGAAGATGCTAGAGAAGAGAGCATTATAACAAGGCAAATTGGTCACAATTGATAAATACTATAACAGGTATGAATAAGCAGATAAACTTAAGATTGAGGATATTGTGATAGAACACTTACTTTCAAGAAGACACTGTTAGAAATTGAAGGAAGCATACCTATAGACCTATATGGGAGATTGGAGATAAGAAAAAATGTTGAACAAATTGAAGATGATACAATTAGGAACCAAGAAATTGATAACATGCTGCCTGTGATATCAGTACAAGAAAGGGACAAAATATATAAGGAACTAAAACCTCTATTAAGGACCAAGGTGAGATTATTGAAAATCATGGTGAGGAAGTATGATGAAGTCACTGAGGAAACTTAGAAGGTACTAGAGAAGATACTGATGAGTACTAATTCTAACAAGCCCTCACCTCCTAATACCACTTTTCCCACACAATTGGGAATGGGTGAAAGATCAAAAGCAATAGAGACATCTGGTGTTTCTATAGATCCACCCCCAGATTTCTATGTTTCTGGTGTAATAGTAACTCTTGACACCTCTTAAGATGAAAAGGACCCTTTTTCAGGGAATATGGATACTTCTGTGGCAGATGAGGCTGAACACAAAGAAGAAGAAGAACAAAAGAAGGAAGAGGAACAGAAGAAGGAAGAAGAAAAAAAGAAGGAAGAAGAGAAGAAGAATGAAGAAGAACAGAAGAAAGACCAGAAAGAGGATGAAAAGAAAGAGGTAAACACATCATCCATTTCATTGTTGGAAAGCAGTGATGTAAATGTTGACAACATGGATGAAGTTGAATTATTAAAATTGGCATTTACTACTTTGAACAAAGCAAATGAAAGATCAGAACAAAAAGGAGACAAGAAGGCAAAAATAATCACAAGAGCAATTGATATTGTAAACAAATTTCTTCCAACACCTATTATTTTCCAGAACAAAGATGGCATTAAAAATATGAGAATTACACTTAATGAATTTGATGGGAACTATGAGAACTTATTGAAGATAGCAGAGGAGAAGGCAGAGAAGACATACTCAGAGAAGAAGCTAACAACAATTTGCAAATCTATCACATGGGACTTAGGCATTGTGAAAACTTGCTTGACAAACGCAAGGAGCTGCATTGGACATGGGAGAAAATTATTTAGCTATTTCATGAATCCAATAAGGCATATTCAGAATGTAGAAGACAATATTTCCAATGAGAGGGTAGCTCTAAACAATATGATGGATGGTTGTGAAACATATTCACAATCCACAAAAGAGTTAGACAAAGAAGTCACAAGGATTTAATATTCACCTCCTAACAGAGCTAGGTCTCCTTACAGGGACATGTTATACATTAGTACATGCTTGTGGGTACCATCCCCACCGAGGATTTCCCTTGGCCAGGGTTTCCTCAAAAACAAAATATGGTGTTATGAGTACTGTGTCATTTGCTTATGTTCTTTTCTTTACTGCAAGTTTATGGTTGATATTTAACTGGTTGAAGAATTTAATTAAGTACTATAATATTGATTCACCTCCCCTCTCAATGTTATCCAATCCTAACAAGTACCTCCTATATTACTACAATATCATCAAGGAGAGACATCTTGTAATCCCCTATACAATCAAAACTCACTGGCAATGGGTGCTCCTCATAAAGAATGGAGTAGAGATTTTGAGGAATATAACAATGGACAAAACCAAAAAGAACAAGACAAAAATAGCGAATAAGAATTAAATGTCAACCATCCTTTGTTTGACTCAGATAGTGATGGAGACATTTCTGAGGAAGAGTACAACAAGCTTACACAAAGTAGAAAATTCCAAAGGACATTGGAAAGAATTATTGGTGAAGACAAGGAGCACCAATTCCTACATCTAGCATCTCTTGGAGTCAAACTCCCTAAAGATTACAATGTTGAAAGACTAAAGGAGAAAGAGGTACCAACACCTATTTCTATTCTCACCAAATGATTGACCTTGATGCAAGCCAAACTTGCAATACTCAAGCAAGAAAAGGTCAAACCAACAAAAAAATACTCTTTGGACCACATATGTCCATTTCCTTTCGATAAGAGTATCAACATGGTTCCATTTCCTCCCAACATGGCAAGAACCAAATATGACAAGTACATGGGAGAAATTGATCCACATGACCATGTGAAAGAATTTTGTGCTCTAAGCATTGAGTACATGTATGAACATACATACCTAATGAGGTTATTTCCAGGAAGTTTAGGTGAAAATGCTATGGAGTGGTTCTCCAAAATCACACCAAGTGTGAAGTCTTTCAAGGAGTTAATTCAACATTTTGTTCAACATTACTCCTATAATATACAACATAACGTAACTATTGTATGCACCCTAAAATGGTCGCCTAGACTATGGGCCCCATTTATTATTTTATAAATTTATCAAGTTTCTTGAATCAATGCTTTGGAATATTTTCAATTCAAATCAATTTCCTTGATCAAATTGTAATTAATTCAATTATTTCAATATTTCTTAAGGTTTGATCATTTTTATTTAATTAAAAGATTTAATCTCCCTTTTAATTAAATAAAATTCCTCTTATTTAATTAAAAGATTTAACCTCCCTTTTAATTAAATAGAATTCCTCTTATTTAATTAAATTCAATTTCCCCCATTTAATTAA
>MU223453.1:3506296-3521602 GCA_018584345.1 Thuja plicata | reverse complement strand
TAAATTCAATTTCCCCCATTTAATTAAATAAAATTCTTCTAATTTATTTAGTTGAAAGAAAACCCCTCTTTTAATTAAATAAATAAAAATCCCCACTTAAAGCACTTTATTTTTTGAAAAAGGAAATAAATTAAATAAAAAAGTAAATAAAATCCCTTTTTCCTCACATCTTTCTAAGTGGTGGATTTTTGCCTCTTAATCATAGCCTTTGATTTTTATCTCTTAATCTCAATCATTCACTTAAAAGGAGACCTCTCTTTCTCACTTTCATATTAGGTTTTCATAATATTGTTATGCTGTAGGTTTGGAGAGCAATTTTGGAGGAGAATTTGAGCACTCAAGCTCTCTTCTTGTTTTTTTTCTTCTTGCATTCATGGCTATTCATATAGATTAGAATCATGTTTATTTCCATAGATTGATCTTGCATTTGAATTTCCTTTCATAGATTAATATGCATTATTATCATTTAGATTAATTTCATTTTATGCATTGTAATCATATAGATTAGATCTCATTTTCATGTATTTGAATCTCTCGTTTCATGGTGTATTTGCAATAGACACAACTAGGTCAATCTGAGGGCCTTCATTTTACATTTTTACACATCCATGACTAGAGAGCTATGGATCGATATTTGAGGCCTCATTCTTGAGCAACCTTGAATGAAATGATTCATAGAAGTGTGACACAATTATAGCACACAACTATGATGGACCAATGTAACACAAAGAAACGAACTGGTGAATCCTTTACACACTTTTTACAAAGGTGGAGGAAAATATTTGATAGGTACTCAAGAGAAATACCTGAATCAGAAAAGATGGAAATATTTATTAACAACTTGGTACCCGAAATGTACTATGCATTGCAAATGCAAGATTCACCAAGATTTGATAGGATGATCAAGAATGCCATTCGTGTTGAAGATGTCATGGTTAAGAAAGGAGAAATCACACTCCAAAGTGATAACAAATCTACCAACTACAAAAACAAGCCTAAATGGTGGAAAGAAAACAAGAATTTTGTTAATGATGGAGTGGTAGATGGATCTAATGCTAATCCTAAACTAGCGGTGTTCAATCTAACGAACAACTTACAAGAAAACAAAGAGGTTAAGGTAACAACCATAATACCAAGAGAAAACAATGAGAATAACAAGAGCAAACCATGGACTAGACCTCAAAGAAAATTTACTCCATTGGGAGAACCTCTTGAGATAGTTTTAAAGACACTCTTGGATAATAAATTACTCACAATTCCCGATTCAAAAAATTGGGAACCAGAAGTTAAACCAAGATGGTGGGATGACAATTCTTATTGTGTCTTTCACAAAAACAAGGGACATAAGACTAATAACTATGTTAAGATTAAACACATTATACAAGACCTTATTGAAGGAGGTAAAATCAAAGTGGTAGGACATAACACTAACAAAGATCATACCACATTTTACAAACCGTTCCCTAACTATGAAAAGGGGGAAGCTTCTAAAGGAAAAGGAAACAAAGTAAATTACACGTACTCCAATAATGATAATGTGACCAACATGTTGGATATTAAAAGTGAATCAATCAATGTGATCACTATTAAAGGTTGTAAAGAAACGTCCACACAATTAAACACGGTGACTCAAATCCAAGCACAAGTCATGATCAAAGGAGCACAATCCTCGTCCAAATAAGTGACATATTCCAAAGTACCCATTGTCACAATTCCCAAACCACCAGTAGCTAGACAAACAATTACCATACCTTCGGAAAACTATGAATTGGTAGATCAACTATATTTGAGCTACTAAAGATCTCTTCAGTGCATAGGGAAGTTCTTGAACAAGCCCTACATTCTGCAAATGTTCCAAAAGACATTGATGTAGACAAGTTTCAAGAAATGGTTAATCATATCTCAGCTCCACATTACCTATCTTTTTCAGAAGAAGATGACAAATCATTGACTCATTCACATAACCAACCCCTACACATTGAAGTCTTGATTCATAAATCCTGTGTCAGACGTGTATTGATAAATGGAGGCACATGGTTGAACATATGCACTCTCAATATAATAAAGAAGTTGGGACTATAAAAACAAACCATTGACTCAAGGAGTAAGATAACTATCCAAGCTTACAATGAAGAAGAAAGATCATCCAAAGGACTCATTGTTCTACCAACCATAATAGGACCAGTTGAACAAAATGTGATTTGTCAAGTTCTTGATCTACCATTGGCCTATAAAATTTTATTAGGGAGACCTTGGATACATGAAATGAAAGCAATACCATCTACTTACCACCAATGCATCAAATTCTCACATAAATGGGTGGAAGCAACAATTCTTGTAGATTGAAGTTATACTTGCAACAATGTCAAAAAATATAGTATGGTTCCTCATAATAAGGAAGTCCCAAAAGAATCTGTACCTAAAACATCTAAAGAAATGGTGATAAGAAGCTTTGGAAAGACACTAAAACTTGAAGAAACCAGTATGGGAGAATACAAGGTAAACATGACCCCATCATTGACAGAACTTCATGTGTCTCCAAGATCTTATGGGAAACCTTCCTCATCTTTCACACCTACAACATCAAAAGAAAAATACATTAATAAAGTAACTGGTATGGTTAGAGCCTCTACTTCTCAAGAGGATGAAAAAGAAGATAAAGAAGTCTTGGTTTGGCTTTACAAAGGAGAACCAAAAGAGAATGAGGTAAAACATGTGGATATATCCCTAGAAAAGTATGGTAAAGGATATGACCCTCTCAAAAAAATGTGATATAAAGGGAAATAAGCTTTAGGAGATAAAGGAAAAGGACTTGTTAAACCTATACACATGGAATTTAGAAACACCAAAGACAAAATAGGATTAATTTTTAATAACAATGCCAAAAATCCTACTTCAAGGGATGGTCTAATCTTTGATGAATGAAGTGATGATGAAGAAGAAGAAACATCATTGGAACCATGGACCTATGAGAGATTATTGCATATTGGTATAGAGTATCCTGAATATCAAGGAGAAAGATATGTACCTACCTTTGTAGTACAATAAGAGACTCATGTTCCTTTATTACCACAAGCTATTGTCTAGGAAGTAGAGGAAACAACAGAAGACTCCCTAGAAGTCCCACTGATAGAAGAAAATCATGAAGAAATACCCCAAAAAAAGATCTACATCCTAACTGGGGGAAGTTGGTCACAATTTGATATGTCCTAGATTTACCTCACTTTGATCTACAAGTGGCTAATAGGGTACATCAGGTAACTATTGTTGAGTTTCTAAATAGATCTAATGATGAAATAAAAGACTCACATGATTATGAATGGGATAACCTGTCTGATGCTACCATGGACATTAAGGTACATGTGATTCACAAATTTGCATCTCTATTGGAGAGAGGAGAGAGTTATAACACTTCCCCTAACACTACTATAGTCCCAGAATCAAATGAGATACCACTACCTAGGATTTTTGATGGAGATACTGGTGTTTTACTAGGTCTAGAGGACATTCAAAGGATACAAGCTACGAGTTTCAATTTGATGAGAGAAGAAGAAGAAAGACCAACTGATAAGTCACTAGAGTTAGGTCTGCATACTACTAACAATGACCCTATTAATGATGATTCAACTCTTGATGATCTAAACACTATAGAAGTTGACTTAACAGAACATGTCTTGTTAGTTAATAGTTTTGACACTGACGCGATGCTGTCATTACCAAAACCTGAATCATTATCCTTGATAAACCTTGAATTAATTGATTGGACTAATTTAGATCCTACTCCTATCATGAAATTTCCCAACGAATACACTTTGGATTGTTACCTAAATGCTTGTGAACCTTATCCTTCTTCAACCAATGCAAGGAGCGTGAACATGACGGAAGAGGATATCAATTTTCTTAGTCACAAATTGAAAATTAAAAAGAAGAAAAGAACTGATGGTGAAAACCACATTGTGGCAGTATCAAATTCTAAAAAACTAAAAATAAAAGACATATATGATGGTGAAAAACTCTCAAAGGCGCAAAAAGATGAGATTCTTGATATCCTCCCTGAGAAATTTCAAGAAAGATCTTTAGTTTTGATAGAACCGACACAACCAGTCAAATTGGGAACAAAAGAAGCTCCTCAATTTGTTCACTTAGCACAGTCCTTATTAGAAGAGGAAAAGATACAATTCACTGAGTTCCTAAAAGAGAAAAAGATGAACTTTGCATGGTCTTACACTGATATGCCTGGACTTGATCCTAAATTAATAATGCATCATTTATCCATAGCTCCTGGGATCAAACCCGTGAAACAAAAATTAAGAAAGATGAATCCTCATGTTGCATTACTAGTGAAAGAAGAGCTAGAAAAACTATTGAAATCTGGATTTATAAGAGTCATTGCTTACACAGGATGGATTTCTAATGTGGTACCAGTATCTAAAACATATAAATCTATCAGGATTTGCATAGACTTTAGATACTTAAACAAAGCATGTCCTAAAGATTATTTCCCACTTCCGAACATTGATTTGATTATAGATCTAACAATAGGCTATTAGATGTACTCACTCATGGATGGATTCTCGGGCTATAACCATATTAAGATTTTTTCTTGAGCGCCAAGAGAAGACAACATTCACATGCGCATGAGGAACATTTTTATGGAACATCATGCCATTTGGATTAAAGATTGTTGGCGCTACATACCAAAGAGATATGAAAACCATATTCCATGATATGATACACAAAAACATGGAGGACTACGTGGATGATACCTTATCCAAGTCAAAAACAAGGACTACTCATATTGGAGACCTAAGAAAGATACTAGATTGCATGGAACAATTTCAACTTAGGCTTAGTCCAAAAAAATGTGCCTTTGGAGTCCAATCAGGGAAGCTACTAGGGTTTATTGTATGAGAAAAAAGGAATTGAGGTTGACCCTAAAAAATTAAAAGCTATAGTGGAAATGTCACCTCCATGCAATATTAGTCAAATGAGGACACTGTAAGGAAGAATCCAATCCATTAGGAGGTTTATGTCACAACTAGAAGACAAAGTACAACCTTTTACTAAACTACTGCATAAAGGTGTTACCTTGAAATGGGATGAGCATTGTGAAAACAAATTCAAAGAATTAAAGGATTACTTGGATACTCCTCCCATTCTCATGGCACCCATTCATGGAAAGACATTACTCCTATATATCTCAGCTACAACTACATCATTGGGAGTATTTCTGACACAAGAGGATGAAAATAAAAAGGAAAGAGAATTATACTATATCAGTAGGACTCTGGTGTCTTATGAACTCAATTATAGTATAATTGAAAAAGATTTTTTAGCAGTTGTCTGTGCAACACATAAATTGAGACACTATATGTTGTCCCATACAGTAAAACTTATTGCAAAAATAGATCCTCTCAAATATCTCTTAAGAAAAACAAAATTAACAGAAAGGCTAGTAAAGTGGGTCCTGATTCTAAGCAAATTTGATATTGAGTATGTGGACATAAGGGATATTAAAGGACAAGTCCTCACAGATTGATTAGCTGATTCACCCTTACAAGATGATGCACCTTTGTTAATTGAATTTCCTGATGAAACAATCATGCATTTAATTGAGCATCCATTGAAGATGTATTTTGATGGTTCTTTCATGCAACAAGGATCTAGAGAAGGAGTACTATTCATCACTCCTCAAGGATACAAGATAACCAAGGCATACAAACTGATGTTCCCATGCACAAATAATATTTCTGAATATGAAGCATTGGTGAATGGTCTTAATCTGGATATGGAACAGAAGATCATAGAGTTACATGTGTATGGTGACTCCCAACTCATTATTAACCAAGTAAATGGTGATATCAGACTAAAGATGAGAAATTAATGCCTTACAAACAACTGGTTGAAGACTTGAAAAAGTACTTTGTCTTTGTCACATTCCAAAAAATACCAAGAATGGAAAATAAAGCTGTAGATGCTATGGCTACACTGGCATCCATGTTACAACTGGAAGAACATCAATTCCTTTATGACTTCTTGGTGGAAGAATTGTCCTATCCAGCCTTTTTGATATACTTGAATCCCAAGTGATTTGTGCTTTGAATGCCCAAGACCAATCGAAATATGCAAAACTCATTACCTATCTTAATGACCAAACTATACCCAATAGACTATCAAGAAATAAAAAATGAGCCTTAATTAGGAAAGCATCACGTTATTTCCTCATTACTAATAAATTATATAGATGAGGTCTTGATGATATGCTTCTTAGGTGTTTAGAACAAGAAGAGTTAGATAGTGCATTAAAAGAGGTTCATGAAGGTGTATGTGGATCGCACTGAAATAGATTTTCATTAGCTAAAAAACTACTAAGAGTTGGCTACTATTGGCCCACAATGGAAAAAAATGCTAGTCTATTTTCAAAAATATGTCACAAATGTCAAACACACCAAAATCTCATCCATACTCCTGCTAGAGAACTCATACCATTTATAGCACATTGGCCATTTCAGCAATGGGCCTTTGATTTAGTTGGACAATTTTATCCTAATTCTTCAAGTGGACACAAGTACATCATTATGACCAATGAGTATTTCACTAAGTGGGTTGAGGCTATGTCGCTAATCAAAGCCACTGGCAAACCCGTGGCTATGTTCATCTTGAACTACATTATTTGTAGGTATGGGATACCCTCTTCTATTGTAACATACAATGGGGGTCAGTTTAAAAACCAAGACATCGAAGACCTTTGCACACTATTTCATATCACTCAGAATTGTTCTTCAATATATTATCCTCAAGGTAATGGACAAGCTGAGGCATTAAAAAAGAACATTCTTAAAATCTTATATAGAACTATGAGTAAGTCTTGTAGAGACTAGCATTTGCAACTAAATCCGACACTATGGGCCTACAAAACAAGTACTAAAACACCAACTGGAGCCACACCATTTGTTTTAGTTTATGGAAGAGAAGCAGTGCTGACTATTAAAGTAGAATTTCCATCTTTACGGACATCTCTCCAAGGTCTTGTTACAGATGAAAAATACCACATTGATAGGGTTAATGCACTAGAACTCCTTGATGAGTGCAGATAACAAGTGTTTGATCATCTCAAAGTGTACCAAAAAAAAATGTCAACAGGATACAATATTAAAAAGGTTAAACCATGACAATTTCAAGTTTGGGATCTCATTCTCAAAGAGAATCCTAAAAACCAACCGAATAGAGAACAAAAAGGAAAGTTTGAACCCAACTGGCTAGGACCTTATGTCATTACTACAAGTTTTGAGACTGGAGCGTATCAGTTAGCTACACTTGAAGGAGATGTTCTTCCTAATTCCATCAATGCTCTACATTTGAAGAAGTTCTATGCTTGATATCTGGCTAGTAGAGCCCATGTAGTGAAAATTTTCAAAAAATACCAAAAAAATCAGAAAATTGATCTTGAAGAAATTTAAAAATAGTGGAAAAAGTCATGAAAAAGGGTATCCTTGGTGAAAACCTGGCAAACAGGTGCCTTGATACTAACAAAAAAAATAAAAAAGAGAAAAAAGAACAAAAAATTTGAAAAAGAGAAAACTACCTTGGTAAAAACTTGGCAAACAGGCGTCTTGGTAGAAAAAAAAAAAAGCTTTGCTGAGTGGTGAAAACCTAGCAAACAGGTGTCACTTGTACTCTATTCTCCATCTATCAATGCACTGATGATACTAATCCTTCATGATCACACCTGTGCTACTGGTTGACTCTGATTCCTTACAAATGTCCTATCCTTGCCTCGAATTTGTCTATATTTGCATCTTAGGAATAGTCATTCTGCACTGGGGGAATCTTTGCTAGCATGTTCAATTTGCATCTGCTAGGTTGTCCTAGGGCAGCGAAAACTTTAGTGGCAATTATTCCCCAATTGGAAAATGTCGCATGTCGGCGAGCGGGGAATTGGCATTTTTTTTTCATATATTAGATTCACCCTATTGCCAGACAATTATTAATATTGGGTCCAATGCTCGGGCCCATCGCCCATCACTTTATTTAATTTTCTAATTTTCTTACACATTATCGCCAATGGAATCTAATTTTTGGTCCCCGTAAATTTTAAAAATTCTCCTATAATTTATATGCGGTCCAAATGGACGACCTATATTCGCCAATAGTTTTATACATATATATTTATAGGCAGCCCCAAATTATCCTGGCATTTTGCGGACGTATGTCTCAACCCAACCCAAATTTTCCAAATTTATTAATCATACCTTCGTATTGGATAACCCATAATCGCCTCACAAATAATAAAAGACATGTTAAAATTACGCGGGCTTCACCAAATTTGTATACCTTGACCTAATACCTCCCGCCGAATTCACCAAATAAGGATAGTATAAAAATATTTGATCGATAGCAAAGTTTCAGACTGTTGAGTGCAATTGCATACTGCATTGGTGAGTAGCATCTGTAATTTAATTTGAGACAAAGGTAAGTGATACTTATTCTGCGACTCTATAATTTGGAGTTCATTATTATTTAGTGGTAACTAGTTAGCGAACACTGGTGACCAAGGAGACCTTAGACATGATTTTAGGGCCAATAAATCCAAAATTATATTTATACATATTTTAGTCTATTGTCACTTCTTCAACAATTTAACATTTTTTTTGCAGTGGAAGTCGTTGAAGAATGGAGATGTCGAAAAAAAATAAGGGTAACATGAATAAGGGTAAGGCTCCTAGAAGTGGGGAAAGCTAAGAGAGGCCAGAAAAATGTAGAACCTTATCATCATACTTTGGTCATGGTGTTGGAAATGTTTCTGTCCAAAATTTGGAAGCTGCTTCATCACAAGTAGATTTTGAAGATTCACAACCTGAAACTACACGACATATTGAAGAAGTAGGAAAACTTGATATCTCAGATCATGATGAAATTGAAGAGGATTTTTAGTTAAATACCTTGAGTATCCATAATGATATAATCGAATTGGATGAGACTGAGAATGTGAGAGATGATGATGGTGCAGGGAAAAATAAAAGAAAAACAATTTAAAAAATGATTGGAAGTGGGAGTTGTCGAGGAATTTTCAAATAGAATGGGTGTCAAAGTATCCATTCATTGAACCAGTGGACAATCCAATTAAAGGTTAGCCTCTGGTAGAATGCAGATGTAAGATTTGCACCAATATAAATAAGAAGGAAAAGAGGTTGCAGTTAAAAATTGACACCATAGAGAAGCATATGGGTAAAGTTTACGAAAATAAAACCATAAATGGAGTTGAAAAGTTAGTGATAAGATGGAAAAAAAGGATGAATCTCTACATGTTAGGAATGCAGAATTATATGAATTTCAACTGAATATACAGATGAAGCCTGCTCAAGTTAAAGGCTCTATTGAAGCTTATTTTGGAAAAGCATTGGAAGTAGAACTAATGGGAAAAGCTATTCAGTTAAGTGTTGTTTTTAATATTTTGAGAAGAGGGTGTCCTATGATAGACTACCCATCATTGAGTGCTTTATTACACTTTTTGAAAGTTCCTAACTATCCTAACAGTCATTGGTCAGTAAATAGTGGATGGGAATGGGCAAGTTGTCTTTTCGATGTTGAAAAAGAGGATCTAAAGGCAAAAATTAAAGAGTCAAATTTTATTGCATTGTCTTTAGATGAGGTTATAGTAGTAGATAATACTTCATGGGTATGCATGCATGTTTATACTGTACATAATTTTTTCTGCCAACCTCATCTACTAACTATTGCTAAAATGAAGGATAATGCGACAACCAAAAATCTATTTGAACTAGTAAAGAGATCTCTAATTGAATATGGAGGTATAAATGACATGATAATTTCCAATAAGTTAGTGTGTGTTGGAGCGGATGGAGCTTCAGTAATGCAAGGCCACATGGGCGGTCTTTGCATAAAGATACAATCTTCTTGTGCACCCTACATTATTCCCATTCACTGCATGGCCCACAGAATGAATCTAGCTTTTGGAGTTGTTAGAAAGCATGGTCAAGCACAAAAAATTAAAGTTTTCATCAAAGAGCTCTACCAATACTTCTGTTGAAGTCTGAAATGATTGAGGGAATTTTAGCACTTTGCTGAAGGAATAACCAATGGGAACAAGCTTTTGAAGTATAATGATACTAGATGGATCTCTTTGGATGGACCAGCGCATTGAGTGTTTTAGAATATCAATCATTTCTTGGTCTATTAAACTCAAGTCATGAAGAAGCAGGGATACCCAAATTTCTTGAGCTGCTATGAAGGTTAACTAATGTAGAGACACTCTTAATGTTAGTAGGTCTTCTCCCCTACTAAAGGAAATGAGAAATATAATGAAAAAGGCCCAGCAAAGAGCAATGTATATTGCATAATATGTTGTGCTTCATAAATTGACATGCATGATGCTAGATAATCTCTATCAATCATGTGATGATGTAAAATTTGTTAGTTGGCTTAAAATCACAGATTTGGACAATCCTGACAACTATTTAAAGATCGGTGTAAACGGGGAGTTATGTGTAGAAGTATGCGAAGTTGAGATACCAATGTACTACTATGCTAGGGTTGAGTCCGAGGAACCAAGAAGGAAGAACAGGAAGTGAGTATCAAGTGTTAAAATGGATGACTTTACCAAGATCGTTGAGTTTGTAACTACTTCTGTGAAGCGCATTGCCTATGATATTTCCTTAGATATTAGAGTAAGATTCCCTCTAGTCAAACTACTTGAATCCATGTCTATTGTGTTTCCTTGATATTGGAGTATGAACAATTTGAAGAATTATCGAAATAAGGTACTAACTTTGATAGATCATTTTTGCAAAACCATACAGTTAAATGGAGTAACTCTAAATGGAATTTTAAATGAATCTCATTTGAGAGAACAATCGGGCCATTTTTCACAGATAGTGAGGGAACAATATAATATTATGGAGAAACCCCACAAAGATGGATCGACAACAAGGCTTTGGAAATATCTAGTTGAGAGCAAAATGTTGATTGATTCAATATCAGAATTTTTCAAGCTTGCTGCTATGTCTGACCATGATATTCAGGTCAGTGGAGGATGAGAGAGTTTTCAGTGCTTTGGGGTTCCTAAAGTCAAATCCAAGAAACAAACTAGAAAAGAATTTGGAAAATTGCTTGAGGCTCTATACATCCAGGTATGAAGTTCATACTTTTCCTTACGATAAGGCATTGAAATGGTGGAAGAATAAATGTCAGAGAAGAGGGCTGGGAAACATTTCAAACCAAAGTGGGAGTGCTAAAGACAATGATGTGACTATCATTGAATCATGTACTAGTACTGGTAATGCTAGCGTTGAACTTGAGTTAAGCGGAGGTATGCAAAGTGCAGAAAACATATCAAAGAACTTAGAAGGCTATGAAGTTGATGGCGATGAATCTGAGGATCCTGATAATGAGATGTGGAAACTTGAACCTTTGTAGAAGTAGTAGGTCCTAGGTATTTATTAAATTTTTTTTCTGTAGTCTACTATCAGTTTCTTTATTCACCATTCATCAATCATGCATAATATCATATTCCAATGTCAAAATTCAAAAACATGAATGTGGTTGATAATCTCATGAATTCTACAATTAATAATGGTTTTGTTTTGCATTATTTAGCTCATATGGTATAATTCTTAAAGTTTTTTTTTTTTGAAAACATAGCAATTCATATGATACAATTCTTAGAAATAGATATTCTCATTAATTTATTTACAAATATGACATAATGTAACAATTCATTCGTTAATAGTAGTAAGAAGTAGAACACAACTCTATGTGATTCTGTTTGCAAAAGTGAATTGACAATGAATTATGACTCAAGAGTCAATACCCAATTTCAATTTCATTAATCACCATCCTTAGCAAATGACACTGAATTCCCTTTTATAGAAACAAGGGAGCAACAATAGCTTCAGGTTGATTTGCCTAATGTGAAGAGTCAAGACCAGTACAACATCTCTACAACTGTACATTTTTGCATTTGACAAGCTAGTTTAGTAAATTAGCAATAACATTATAGCATCTGCTACATTGATCCTGTTAAAAAAAGAAAGTTCAAACTTGTTTCTTTTAACTCAATTCAAGCTAGTAGATAAATAATAGAGATGATTGAAATTTAAAGTACTTTCACATACTAGTTTTGATCAGATGATTCTGCCAGTTTGTTTAATAAGATCCATTCTGCATCATTTGGAAGGTTAATATTTGTCAAGTTATAGAAGATGACCTGCAACCTCTTCATCCACTCATAATTGTTAGACTGACTTGAAAGAAATGATCCTTCCAATACTGCATTCTTTGTCAATGGTTTGATGCAGTTTGCAATGCCTTCATGAGTTGTGTCCTGAGGAAGCTTGCCTAGATCAGTCCTCATTGTCTCCTCCAACCTTTTTTTATAAGCTTCTCTTCCTAAATTTTTTTTTAATGAGTTATTAGGACTAGGATTCAGAAAACCATGACCTATCATTTCGGTTGTTGTTTGATTCATCTTGGCGAGCTTTATCTCAAATAAGGCAAGAATTTCCTCTACTTCCTTTAGTTTCTGGTAGTTTTGTAAGACATAGGTTGCTTTTATTGATGCAAGAGTGTGGTCATGAATTCCCTTGCTTGCCAAATGTCTGTCACTGGTTGTGTTGATTTTATCCAAAATATATTTTGCAGTTTTCTCTTTCTGACAATTTTTTTTGTTATTGTCAATGTGATCTTTGAGCTTCCCAAAAATAACTCTAATATTTTCATTAAATTCAAACCAATCACACAACTTATACCAGTCACCTTTATTTTCTCCCAAAGGTCTCTTTTAATTTTCTTGACTATGTTTTTCATTTGGTCATTCAAGCTATTTTCGTAAGTTTTAATTGTCTTATTTGCCTTCTTTAGCTCTTCTCTCAATTCTAACAATTGGTGTTCACTCTATTTTTTATTTTCTCTGCTTCCTCTTCCCACTGTTTTGCATTTACCCTCTCATCCTCCAATTCTTTCTTTAATTTATTGTTTACTTGTGCCGCACTCTCTACGCTTTTGTATAAATTTAATGAAGAGGCTTTTTCATCCTCAATATTTTTATTGCTCTCTTCTAATTTTTCCCTCACAAATGTCAGTTCTGCCTCCATATGTTCTTGCTGAACAATTGCTTCTTTAGAGGATGAATCTTTCAACTTATTTTCAAGTGCAAATCTAATTTCCATGATTCACTTATTTCCATGGATAACAGGATCAAAAATATCATGGAATTTATCAGTGAAACCTGGTGTTTTAACCAATTTGTGGAAGTGTATTATCTCTGTTTCCTTTCTTTGGCCTTTACTTGTACTCTTGGTATTTTTTTTCCCATCATGGACCATGGTATACTAGTATTACTATTGACTTGTACAAAAAATTCAAAAAATTCTACACAGGTGACAACTACAATTTATAGGCATGTTTGAAAATTAAACCCTAATTCTACAACTACAATCTAAATACTAAACCTCTAGATTTGAAAAATTTAAAGGGCGAGACGTGGGTGTTTAGGATTTTACCCAAAAATTCAATTTGTGCAGACTATGAGTGGGCAGAGAGATAAGAGACTCTATTGCATTCCTCAATGCTCAACCTACAAGTCGTAACCCCTTTCTGAATCTCCAATACAATATACTAGTAAGAACTGAAAATATAAAACTTAGGTTAAAATTGTACAATAGTGAGTAGTACTGAATCGTCAGTCATGACTCATCACTTGTGTTAATTTCTACTGTCACTTGTGTTAACTTTTATTATTTCTCCAGATATCTAAGTTCACTAGGACACATGTCACTTAATTGATTGGTCTACGGTCAAATTGAGCTTATTACTTATTAAATGTTAAGTTAGTCTTTTACTCCAATTATGATTTTAATTAAACTTAGCTTAGTGTACACATGTCATGATTCCAAAATAGGTTTGAAAAAATGGAGTTTCTTTTCCCTTTTGGACCAAAATACACCGCACATCATTGATCTGTGCTCATCCAACAGTCGTTGGTTTCTTTTAATCTTCCTTTATCTTTTAGTCTTTCAGTCCTCACTCGTCATCCAATGACACTGATTAAATGAGTGTAAAAGTGTTGATATTTTAGAATAGGATTGCCTGAAATACAATGTACATCGTTGATCTCTGCTCATCCAATGGTCAGTGACAGTCACCATCAATTGTAATTGTGGCAGGTCCCATTTATTTACTTTGAATTATATTTATCGGATGACACCGATTGTGTGAGTGGTCACATATCGTTCATTTGAATGAGTGTACACATGTCATGATTTTAGAATAGGATTGCAAAAATGGGATTTCTTTTCCCTTTCAGCCTGAAATACATCATACGTCGTTGATTTTTGCTCATCCAATGATCACTGGCAGTCACTATCATGTGTGGCGGGTTCCATTTATTTACTTTGAATTTTATTTATCGAATCATGTGTGGTGGGTCCCATTTATTCACTTTGAATTATATTTATCAGATGACACCGATTGTGTGAGTTGTCACGTGTCATGATTTCAGAATAGGATTGCAAAAATAGGATTTCTTTTCCCTTTTGACCCAAAATACACCGTACTTGTTGATCTCTGCTTATCCAACGGTTGCTAGAAATATAGTTACACGTAACACCATACGCAACAAAATTATTAAATTTAAATAAGATTAAATATTGAAACTGTCTAATATAAAAATAACTAGTTAAAATATTGCAATCATAGATAACTGTCTAATTATTTATTAATTTATTACTAACCATAATTTATAAAATGCTTTAAACTTTTACAATTCCACATTCTTGGTCGGACACATGACACATAATGATAATTACATTTGTGAATGACATGGAAAAATTAAGTTAATACTCTTAAATAAATCACACACATACATTAAACATTGTTACATTTTTTAGGTTCATATTATATGATATCACAGATTCACACATCGTCTCATCGATTTGGCAATGTGAATGGTCATATAATTTATTATTTATAAAAAATAAAGTCTTTAGATTTATTTACAAAATTAAAATCAAAAAATATTAAGTCTTCAGATTTCTTTACAAAATTGCAATTAAACAATATTATGCAAACAATCTATTATATCACACACTGATACATGTCTCATTTCTCGAGGAAGATAGAAAATTTACAATAATTATTAAGAGTCTAACAACAAAATTTTTATTAATTATTTCAAAAATTTACATCACTACTATTATAATATACTTTATGATTATAGAGTTTAACTTTAGACTATAGTCACACCGTAAACCCCTACAAAATGGGAAGTATGTTATATTTACTTCTGTT
>MU223453.1:3468813-3497425 GCA_018584345.1 Thuja plicata | reverse complement strand
GATCATATAAGAAAAAAAAAAAAAAAAAAAGAAATGCGGAAACCCATTTCAAGAACATAAACACTAAGGTCCCGTTTGTTTCTAGGAATTGACTAGGAATTGGCATACCCGCATGCTGGTATTGTCAAATTCAGTGTTTGGTTCCAAAATGAAAAATAGGAATAGTGTTACAAGAATTCTAATTTTGGGCCTTTTTGAGCATTCCACAATTCTCCCTCAGGACCTGGAATTGGAATTGAGAGTATTATTTTGGGAAGAAAAATTCATTCCCATTTTTGTGTTAATATTATATTGTTATAAGGATGTATATATATATATACATGTGTGTATATATACACATGTGTGTATATACATTTATATATATACACATGTGTATATATACATATATGTATATATACATATGGGTGTATATATACACATGTATATATATAGTATAAATACATGTATGTATATATACACATGAGTATATATACACACATGTGTATGTGTATATATACACACATGTGTATATACATATACATATGTATATACACATGTGTATATGTGTGTATATATACACATATGTGTATACATGTGTATATACATACATGTATGTATATACATATATGTGTGTGTGTGTGTTTATATACATACATGTGTATATATATGTGTGTGTATATACACACATGTGTGTGTGTGTACACACACATGTGTGTGTATACACATATTTGTGTGTATATATGTGTATGTGTGCAAAAACAAAATTCCAATTCCAATTCTAGTTGTGTGGAACCAAACATAAAATTTGCATCTTCTCAGTCAGTTTCCAGGTGAACCAAACAGGACAAGCCCATATTCTAGAATTCATTTTGAGAATAGTAGAATTCCAGAATGGATTCAATTCTAGAATTGGCAATTCTAGCATGCACAAATTCCATGAAACAAATGGGCCCTAAGGGTCTTCATCTCCATCCCTATCTGAGAAGAATTTTCTGTTGAGGATAATCTCCCCAAATTTGTCAAGCCAGTTGTAGTCTGTCTCCTTGAAGTTGTCGAGGTGAAACCACTTCCACAAGAAGGACCTCCCTAGCTGTGCCCACTTCTGATGCCGCTTCAGCTTCCTTTTATTAAGGTTCAGTAGGAAGGGTTACCTTTCCACATTGCTGCCTCGCTGGATAAGCTTTTCAATTTCATCAGCCCAAGGGATACCCAACCCCGGTTCTACAAAGACAATGACTTGGACATCATCCACCAGAGATTGATCCTTGAAAAGATTCTGCAGTACCATAAGCATGTATACCTTCTCTCCCTTGAGGTCAAGAAGAGACGCTAGGAAGTGGGACGTAATGTCTGTGCTGACGCGGTATCTCTTCTCATTGCGAATGAACTCATGGCCGAGCACCATCAACACAACATTGTTAATGAAGGAGCCCACTTCCTTGAAAATGAAAGTGAGTACTTCATCTAGTATCCTGCCCAAAAAGGGATTTTTCTCATCAGTGGATGTAGTTCTCAACCTAATTGGTGTGTCTATCTCTACCTAAACTAAAAACCTAAATCTTCAAACTACACAGAAAATTGAAATTCGAGGGCCAAGGTTGAAAGGGAAAAGAAAATAGAAATTGATGAAGAAGCAAGCAAGAATGTATATTAATATCCCTATTCCATATCTTCCATATCTTTAGGTAAATCATTCCCATTAATGCATTAATGCAAGAGTGTGGGAAATTACTAATATAGTTAGTGATCACTATACTAATAACTATAGTTTGTACTAGTACAATTTTGGAAACCGTGCAAATTTTCTGATGGCTAAAGAATGTCACTGTCACTCTGTCAAGACATTCATTTTGAGAAAACTGTGCCCGAGATAAAACTCTAGCCATTGATCTACATCAATCAATGGTCTCGATTAATACATTTACAATTTAGTGTTCTAAACAAATAGGTTTAAGATATGTGTCGATGGTATCAATGCTCATAGTTGATAGTACAATGTACATACCATGTGCAGTTTCCAAATGTACATACCACTTGCAGTTGCTAGTGACGACGGACAACTCTACTACCAAAGAGGCGATATTAACTCGACGTGACTGGGAGTCCAAAAATTGTATTTATTAGATGTTTTATGAATTTCCATTTGGCATTTGCTAATTTTAGATTTTAGTTTTACTTTAAATTTTAAAGAATAACTACTTTAAAATTCCACAATTCAGTAGTCGCACAGTCACACATGTGATATGATACATTCAAAAGTTAAGTAATATTACTGTTAAATAAATAACATACTATTGTACATTAACATTTTAAAATTTGTTTGGTTCATTTTCAATTTCACAAACTATAAAATCACATATGTCACGACTCAAACATACATATTTAAATATTTTACAATTAAATCCATAAAAACAAACTAAAATGAAGTTGCAAACTTTTCATTAATATTTTCTATAAATTTACAATATTCAAAATTTCAGACTTGGAGACTTTCACTTGAAGTCCCTACAAAACTTTAAAGACAAAACCTACTATAGTGAAAATTTCAAAATTTTCAAGTGGAGGCCATAGGAACACAACACTAAGGATTTTTCCCTCCGTCTAAGTAGAAATTTTCAGAGATGACAAGCTCTACGAATTCATACAACCATCCGTAGTCCACCAAGTCATCCAACATAAACCATTTGTGAAGAAAATCCCTACCAATCTACTCTCATTTCCCATGACATGTCAACTGCTGAACATCCAAGTTCAAAAGAAAAGGTTGAATGGCCACATCTTCATGTGAATTGAAAAGCTTGCGTAAATCACTTGCCCAAGGGACCCCACCCCTAATTTTGCATAAACAACAACCTCAACAACGTCACCCTGGAATTCATGTTTGAATAGCTTCCTTAACAGAAGGAACACATCCACCTTCTCTCCCCCAAGGTCCAAAAGAGATGCCAAAAAATGGGACGTAATGTCCGTGTTAACTCGGTACTTATCGACATTTTCCAAAAATTGACAGCCCAGCACCATCCTGACAGCCTCATTTGTAAAGGCTCCAAACTCCTTGCAAACTGATTCAAGGGTTTTGTTTGAGACCGGGCCCAAAAAGGCCTTCTATTCCTTCGCAGACGTGCTTATCAAATGGATAGGAGTGTCCATCTTCAAAAAAAAACTACCACAATATCTGAAATTATACTAATACAACCTAAAAACCTAAACCAGAGGCAATCTTTCAAGCACTAGAAAAGGAAGACCCAAACCAAAGGAGAATTGAAGAAGAAGGAAGTGTAGATCATCTATAAATAGCCCTTAATTCTTTCTCTAACCAAATTAATTCATTTTTCCTTCAAAATTATATAAATCTTTCATATTAAAAGCACTGTCATTCATATTAAAAGCACGACTGTGTGAAATTAGAAATAGCCAGATTTAGTGTTAGTGATAAAACATTTCTTTTATTAACGACAACTGTGATACATTATCAACCGTCTACCTAAATAGATTTAAGACTTGATACATGTAAATAATGATGTCATTACGTGATGTTGCATTAATTAGATAATAGTTATGGTGCAGATTAATTTGATATGTGCCATCATTCCAGTGAATTCCTAGAGAACTATGTTTCCTTCAAGAAATTGGGCCAAAATTAAAGTTTAGCCATTGATCTAGGATCATCAAACGGTCTCAAATAAGACATTTAACATTATAAAATGATGGATGCTACTGTTAGGTTTTGTGTCGATGTAACTTTTTGTGCTTATGGATACCAACATTTGTTTAATCTGCAAACAAGTTATTACTTGGCATTGGCCCACATGACGCATTGACAAGTCCCATCTTTTGAAAATCGCCAATAAAATATTTATTTTTCCCATACTTAACGATAGATTAGCCAAAAAAATATATATTTTTTCAAAAGGCACATAAAATTCACCAGCACAAATATTTTTTTTCTCTTCAAAAAAAATTTATTCACCCCATATATTATAATGTATTTACTTTAATAAAAAAAATTTTCCTCACACAATATATATTTTCCACCACATTAATGTATTATTCGCTAGGATTTTACGGAATTTTCATTGGGAAGGGAAAAAATCGCCTTCACCTTTATATTATTTTCTTACTTTGGAAAAAAAATTCGCCATCATCAAGAAATTTTTTCCCCTAAATTAATGTATGATTTGCCAGTATTTTACACTTTTTCCTAGGGGGGGGTTTCTTAAAGTTATCCCTATCCTAGGGTCTTGTTTAGGATGGTTTGCCTCTCAAAACAATTTTTCTTAATACTTGCATCAAAATGTCACTATCACAAACAAGGGTTTTTCTTCAACACAACCTACCTATAATGTACATCATACTAATGTTTCTCAACACTTTAATAAAACAGTTTAAACGTACTAGTGTTTCTCAACACTTTAATCACACTAGTGTTTCTCAAAACTTTAATCAACCAGTGTTCCTAAACACTATATTAGATTGCAATTGCTGACAAAGTTAATCTCATATACTCAGACATGAAAAAAATATTGCTTGATTCCAAATTCTGATTGATGAATCTCTAATGTGCTTCAAAAATGAATCCACAGTATTTCTCAATACTAATTAAACACATAGACTAATCTTGGTTTGATGTTTCAAACTAGGGGCACATAAGCAGTTATGAATTTTCTTTGATTGATTATCAATTGGTGATTATTATGTCTTTTGAGTTACTCCATGACGTCTATTCAAAGACAAAGAGTCACAAGGACATGGGGCATAATATTTTCTTGGTCTTCTGCGTATGGTGATTGTTTCAATGATCCTATAACTTTCACCTAACTTGGATGTTTATGGTAAGAGATGCCAACATGAGCAGATAGCCACATATATTTTGATCCTAGTTATGTGTTAACTATGATGATGTTGAACCAATTTTCTTGTCTATTTCTAAATCATATTCTCAGTAAAGTGTACGTTACATAATGTACCCAAGGATATGAATATTGAAGGTCATTGCGGGTCACATATCTTACATTACACTTGAACAAAATATGATTCTTAAAAGCAAAATGAGATAACTGAATTTTCATCCTGGATTCTATGCCTTGATGCTTAGGTTTATTTTCAACATTACATCCAATACATATAGTATTCATACTTTCATGATACCAGTGGGTATTAGTGACAGTTGTACTATCAGATGATGTCCGTTACAAAAATGCCCAATGATGATAAAAATGCTACAATGTATACAAATCAATGACAATCCTAGGAGTCTACATGTAGATGCATTTAGATATTGCATGATTCATTTTTGAAAAACAACATAAATACTTGAGCTCAAAATGATTTCCTAGTTCATCTGAAATCCAAGTTAATTACATAATCTATATTATTGATATCAATGTCGTTGCATATCCATGACATACATTCTGCATTCATAAATGAGAAAGGGAAAATACAAAAAATCATTCAAGCATTGCATTTACTTTTACATCCTAAGTGCATCCATACATATATTGGCATAAAGAAAATATCAAAAACATACATTTGTATATTCATCTAGCATCATTGAAACACATTTATATATCAGTAATAAATCAAAGAGCATAAATGATGTCATCACATGAATCTAATCTTACTCATCAAGACACCAAGAACATAATCACATGTGCATCAATTTAAACATTTATCAAAGAAAAGAGAACCCATGAACATATCAAGATCAGGAACAACTATCTCAGATATATCAATGATGGAACAGATAAAAAATGTACAAAAGAGTATCAGTGTGAAATAGATATCAAGTATTAAGAGTATGTAGTACAATGGATGGTCACAACAAGATCAATATATACAAATGTCTCAAAATATCACAAGTACAAAATCAAGTCTGACTACCACCCTCTCCCTGATCTGGAGGAGGAGGAGGTGGTGTAGGATGAACTGGTGGTGGAATCACTCCCTAAGACTACTAGGCTACTCAAGAATAAGAAGGAGCTCTTTTTCCCTCTGGGGCTGAAACATAAAATAGACCAAAGTAATACACAACTCTCTGACCCTGATGTGTCACAATATGGGCTTTTTTATCTCTCTCTACTCTCAAGCGCTCAAGCTGACTATATTTTTCTACTAGTAAAGCCTCTAGTGTGGTAACCCTAGCCCTGAGCTACTCACGCTCTCGCTGGCACTAAGATAAACTATCATCATCCCTGCCAGAACCTCCGTCGGTATCTCTGGGTTGATCCCATCCGCTAGGTACCTACCCTGGTGGTCTCTACTACTGTCTCTGCTACTCTCTATTGAGAAATGGACCAGGATCTCTCCATGGAGGCACAAACCTAAAATGAGTCCGTCTTCCCTCTTCGTTGTTGCTGGTGCCCACTGCACCTCCACCCCTGTCATCCCTACCATCATCTCCATCATCTAGAGGAGGGCGCCTACCATCTCTTCCTCCATCTCTCCCCCCACCTCTCTAGTCTCTCTAGGCTTCATCTCTGCCTCTGACTGGTCTGTCATCTATGGTATCAAAATCTAAGGGATCCTCTATGCGAGGAATGGCCTCATCAGGAGCTATGAATCTAGGGAATGGATGCTGTAACATATGTGCAAGGTACCCAATAGAAAAACCTGCATCAATAACCTCTGGAAGAATGTACCATCCCACTATAATCATCTAGATGATAGCCTTCTGAGTAGTATCATATACCAAACAGGCTTCCCAAAGTGGCTCCTCATCACGGATCCAGGCATATACTACCATATCCTGACATCTACCCTGTACGTGGCCATACTACCTCAAAACATGTGTAACAAGTGTAAAGGATAAAATGAATGAATGTATATAGTGGTGTATTCATTTAACATAAAATCCCTTACATTTAAATATGTTGTGTTTATTATTGTTATGGGGGTAAATAAGATGCTCTCCTTCTATCCTTAGATATGTAAATGAAAGATCCAAATTGATTAACCCAAAAGGAAGGATCAATGCATAAATGAATCAATCATTTGGAAATAAGAATAAGGAAGGAATATCTTAAGTACCTGTGTTTGATTGATTTGATTAATTTGAATGTATTTTAGATTTAGATAGATTGAAAACCTTAATTGAATTGAATAGAAAAAATGCACTATCCTTGAAATATTGAAGATCAAAGAATGTTGTTTTCTGAAGCTTGTGTTGAGTTTCTGGAAAATCTAAGACCAGATCTGGAATAGATACACAGAGACAGAAAAAACCCAAAAATATTTTTCCATTCTGAGACAGTTCTGATTTATACCCTCAAGTCAATGTCACCATTTTCCAGAATTTCCGATTGCGCCCCAGGTCACAATCAACCTAAAAAGTCTCAGACTGAAATTTTATTTTTGGATCCCGAAAGTTTGCCAAAAAGGGTATCCGAATCTCCGTTATGATCTTCTATTCTGAACTTGTTCCTGCAAGAAAAAGGGGTTTGTTTTTTGGGGAGGGGTTTTCCTTAGTCAAACCCTGGTTTTGGAATTAACCTTAAATATATATAATTGAATTTGTTGGAATAAACAAAGTAAATGAAACAATTCACCTTGGTCATGTAAGAGTCCTTGCGGAGGATTCAAATCCTTGAATCCACAAGTATGGATGCACCAAATGAATGTAGAATTTAGAATGGAGAATGTAGGATGTCTTCAATCAATTTCTTTGTAGATCTTCAACACCAATCTTGAATGGGTTCTTGAATTGGAAGAAACTTGGAGGAATGTAGATGGAGAAATCTTCAACAAGAGGGCTCCATGGAGCTTGAATCCTTCAATGGCCAGTAATGGATCTCCTTGATGAAAATGATTGCCTGAGAAGTGCTTGAGAATGGATGAATGCTTCAATGACTACTTGGCTTGCTTCAAATATTGCTTCTTCACCTTTGAAATTCAGTCTTCAAGTCTCGAGCTCTTGCAATTATCAAGTCTTAGATTGTTCTTGCTTGTATATCATTGATGGTTAGAGAAAATGAGAGGAGAAAGCTTCCTTTTATATGAAATTAGGGCACAATCTTCTAGAGAGGCCAAAATAGGAGAATTAAAATTTAATTGGACCCATGCCCCTAGAAGAGGACCTATGTTAAATATAATTTAGGATTTGTTGTCCCAAAGTCCGAAACTAACCCGAAAGTGGGAATTAACTTTTTCCAAAGATTCACATCTGTAAACCCCGAGATTCTAGAATTTGGGCCCCGAACCTAAAATTTTTCAATTGTGACCTAGGTCAAGGTCAAGGTTGACCTTGACCCAAAAAGGTCAACCTAGACCCCAAGGCCAAAATCCCTGTTTCTCAGTCTGGGTTTCCAGAAATAGGCTAGAAAGAGTGGAAATGGGGCAGAACAGGGGGATAAAACCAGATCAAAGTCAGGAACCCATTCAAGGTGCTTGAAATGACCCCAAAACACTTACTCAGAAGGCTAAACTAGTCTACCATGGAAGTCCTTCCATTTTCTGACTATACAACAAGAAACTGCTCTACAATGTATCTAGTCCGCCCAATCAAGTACCTACTCTGAAAGAAATATGACATCTGCCGCCTATCTGTGGCCCACTCCTCACAATCAAGGTATGGTCACCAAATAAAAATAGTCATATCATCAAATAATTAGTGCAAGTACTCTACCTTTCCTAGTGGGGCTATTGAATCAATCTGGAGTACATATACACATAAGGCTACCGAACTGCTCGATGCCTATCAATAATCGAATGTGTCACAGGGATATGCTCCCAGGCCTAGATCTACAAAACTAAAATCCCTACAGTCATGCTATGGGAATACTAATAGACAATCTCATGAAGCTCTTTATATATGGGCTAATATGCAGCTACCCCAAGTGAATCTATGAGATTCTCCAATCATCTACTCTAGAGTCTCTACCTAGCCAGACATAAAACCATGTTATCCCCTATCAGGCATGAGGATGCCTTTGATAAATCCAGCTAGATATACAGGTAAAAAATCATAATGATCACACATATTATCCCAGGTCAAATACCACCACACTATGGTCTGATCTTCGAAGAATCTCTGCACTGATGCAATGGCTAAAGTAGACCGAGACTCAAACTATACCTCCTGACCCATAACTAGAATCTGTAATATATGCCACACATCCATAGGTGTGACTATCATCTCACTAGTTGGGAGATGAAAGGTGTTGTGCTCTGAATTCCATCTCTCATCAAGCATAGTCAATAACCCCCAATTTACCTTGATGTTGGGTAAATCTATAAGTGCAGCTAAACCTACTAGAGCTATGATCAGTAGCTCAGGATCTGTCACCGATCGCGACAAGAAAAGGACCTGACCTAGATAGGGACCTCAAAATGAGACTACCTTGAATTAAATATATCAATAGAAGGAAAATACAGGTTGAATTCAGTATTCTCACTAAGGCAACTACGCAGAAAAGCTATCAGATAAGTATTTTTGGTCTTCAGAAGGAGAAAAATAGTCAAAAATAGGAAAAACCTAACTTCTAAACCAGAAATGATTATATTTTTACAGGTTGCGATCCTTTTTATAGGATGCAATATAATATTTATGAGATTTTATGGGGCATACAGGAAACAAGATTGTTTTAACAAGATGCCACATGGGCCACAGGGTGCGATCCTATTTCCACAGGATGCGAAAAAATTCAAAAATTAACTAATTTTCCCCTATGCGATGCTAAAGAAGAAAACATGGTGTGATCCCAAATTTAGGGGATGCGACACAGGAATTTGGGGAAAAATGAGATGCGACGTAGGATCAACTGGATGCGATCCCATATACAGGGTGTGACACAAAATTAAAAGCTCAATAAATCTTGCAAAAATCAACAAAATGAAAAACAGAAAACATGGAAAGGTAGGTTTTGAGGTACTCACTAGCAGTGCATAATCGGTCAGGTGTTGATGTCGATGAGAGAGCTTGAATCAATATTTATCCATAGGGACCACCATCTTCTCTACAAAGCTCTAAATTTACTAAAGACAAAAGTGAAAATGAATGGGTAAAAAGTGAATTTTGGGATATATATTACACTTTTTGAGCTATTTAGGAGCCCCAGAATTCCTCCCAGACTATCAAAATTCAATTTTTTTCTTCTTTGATCTATCAAGAACAAAATAGAATGCACAGAAGATGTTTTCAATAGCACAATACACATTTTGTGACAACTTCCCAAAAATGTAGAATTGTTATACATGTTCCGAAAATGATTGCCACACTTTACACAATCAGTTTTCCAGGTTCTCTATCATCAAATGGCACATTATTCATCAAAATCTTGTTCATACATCATTTTATCAGACTCAGAACTCACATTTTCACGTAATTAACTTGGTAAACTTGTGTTTTCTCTTAACACACCTTCGCTTCTTCATTTCTTCTAATTGATTCTTTCTCGATCCAATTAATCAGTTCAAGTGATATATCATTCTAAAGAGGGATTTTATTATTTTTCCTTTGATTTCATTCCTGAGAGGGAATGATCACACTTAAATCATTCAAATTATTACTTAAAAAATATTAAAATGACTTCATCATCAAAAGACTAGGGGCATGGCAGTTTCCCTTGACTAAGTCGGGACTGTTGGATGGAAGGATTCAGTTCTCACAAGCTGGATATCTTATGTCTACATATTCTCAGATCTTTATTAATCTTTGAGAAACTTCATACTGACGTTTGTTCAATCAAGTTCAGAGTCAGTATTTTCAATTCTTGTTCAATCAAGTTTAGAATTGATACCTCAGAGCTCCTAGCAGCTTCGTACTCACCTTCGTTCAATCAAGTTCAACGTGAGTATTATCGATTATCATTTGATCAAGTTCAAAATTGGTATTTTCAAGATATTTATTGACCTTTGTTCAATAAAGTTCAAATTCAATACTATCGGTCTTAGTTCAATCAAGTGCAAGACTGATCTCATTAGACATTTCATTCAATCAAGGGTAGAATTCTCAAACTTTCTGAAGTCAACATCAAAACTTTGTTTGAATCAATGCACTGCTCACACATCAAGTTAAAGAGGGGAAAATATAACCACCCTAATTTGGTCTGCTCTAACCATAGACCCTATTTTTCCTAAGTGTGATCATACCCCTAATTATGTCAAGATAATTCTTCAATTAATTGACATAATTTATTTAAATCAAATTTAATCTCCTAAGTGATCTAATCACTAAATTACATTAATTGCCTTAGCAAATTAAATCAAATCAAATCAATTAAATAAAAAAAAATCAAATACATTTCTAAAGTAATTAATTAAAAATTAATTAAATAAATCCTAATTACAACTCCTCATTTGCAAAAGGGAAAGTCAATTCCCTAGCCAATGCGAGTTAAATCACTTAGATCACCTCACATTGATCACCAATTATTCAATCTCCACCTCTCTTCAAATTTCAATCCTAACCTCTCATTCCTTGAATTATTTTATAAATGGAATGAATTTTGAGCTCAATGGGCCCATAATCTTAGAATTTGAAAGCATCCTTATGCTGCCCCTAGTTTTAGAATTCATTTGCAAACTTATGCTACTCATATTCTTAGAGATTTCTTATTGCATTTTGGCTCTAACATTTAGCATTGTTATAATATTTTAATTGGAGCTCTAAAATGAACTTTGATTGAGTATTTTAGCTTACATTTAGATTAAATCTTCCATTCTAAGCATGATGTTGTCACTGATTTATGCATAATCTGAGGGAAATTATAGCATATTTCATACTCTTCTTAGATAGAGAGAAATATGTCAATTTTGGTGATATACATGTTCTTTTCCTTTGATATTTCATGTTATTTCACTAATGCAATGACATATTGAAGTGTTTTATTGTAGTTGGCAGATCCACAAAATACACACACAATGGAATCATTAAATCACCATTTACATTATTAACCGCCAGCATTAGGCCATTACAATATTTATCTTCAAAAATTTCTAAACACAACGAGATTATCTCTTCCTTAGGTACCTTGACCGTTAGGAGGATTGTTGCGAAGGTCCCCATGATGTCACAGTTAACTCTATACACAGAGTCATTATTGTAGAATTTACCTCCCATTATTTTCTCCACCTCCTTCCTCCCCAAATCGTCTACAGTGACTAATTTGTATCACCTTTCCAGTTTTATGCTTCCTTTGAAAGCCATTACTCTGTTCTCCCCTAAACATATAAGCTTAACATTTGTCACCATGGTTTTTATGCTATGAGCTCATTGTCTATCTGAAAGGGCCCAATAGATACCTATTTATACAAACTTACAACATACAATGATCAAGCATAAAGATTTATCTTGTCAATTGAGCTAACTCATTCCTATATTAATGGTTGAAAAGACGTGTAAATTAATGGATGCCCTATTGTTAGTTAAGGATGGTGTTGTGAAGAGATATACATAATCCATTCAATTTTACAAATAATATCTTGCACTTGATCTTGCATGAATGCAACACCTTGATTAATTGTATTCATTTCTAATCTTAAAAAGGCTCTTCCATTACTAAAATATAACACATGTCTAGAATTTTTTTTTCTTTTTTCTTTTTTCTTTTTTTTTGCATTAATATGTGTTTAAAGTTTATATTTGAAGCTTATACTATTTATGTATCTATGTCTATATATCTTCCAGTTATTATATATCTACCCTAAATTTAAGTTCCTATTCTAAGAGGTCTATATAGATACCTAAAGAAAATATTTATCAACAAGAATGTGTGGATTGTATATAACTATATTTAGCTATTCATATTTTAGTGTTTGTTATTTAGTTCAAAAGTGAAATTTTTAGAAATACATACATATATTTGTTGTATGAAAAATATTTAACCATTTCTTTATGCCATTTTATTGAAATTTTGATATGTATTCCATAATATCAACTCTTAGAAGACTTCCTTTCAATAATGGAAATATAAGTCAGATCATTATTACATATATTCATCAGGAAAATTGGTCAAGTATAAACACTTGAAGAGTTATTAGAACTCTTCGCATCCCAATCCACTCTTAAGCCAATATCATCTTCCATAATAAAACTGTCTACCCAATTAGGAACTAGAGGATTCTTCAAATGTGTGAAGTATAATAGGAAATCAAAGTTGTTTCTTATCGTCGTAGTTTCTTCAATATATCTGTCCCAGTCTTCAACTTCTAAAATTGGAAGAGTTGGTACAACTCTATGGTTGAGAGTGAAGTGATTATAATACTTTGATTTGGGAATCATCTTCTCTTCTCTGATGCTACTTATAACTTTGTTCAGGTCTTTCAAATATTTCTTCTTAAAGATCCTTCTACATCATCTTCCTATTATGTTTTTATCCGGATCTACCTATATTTTTGAAGCAATGAACATGACTGGGATGTCAAAGTTTACTCGATATCTATTATTATTTTCAATGAACTCACTTCCCAGGACCTTATACACTACTTTAACTGTAATATCATAAGTGATCAACATCATCTTCTTCAGTCTCTTTGTTGTTATTTTTCCTTCAAAGGCAACTTGAGATTTGATGCATCTAAGCTTGATTGGGGTTTCCATAGGAGATCCTAAGATATCTCCTGGGTCTTTTTATCACTTCCTACCTATGCTTTGAAAATTAAGAGTCTTTTATAATGAAGGTGTAAGGTTCTTGGTATAATTTATACCGATCACTAAAGTACATACCTCTTCATATTCTAACTTCTTGTTACCTCATAAATTCGTTATATCTAACCAAAATATTTTATTATCCTACTTATCTAGCCTATTTGTATAATTAATAATTTTATTAGAATACTTACAATAAAAAAATTATCTTATGTTGGATTTTATGTTTGTTTTTGTCTGTAATACTGTCTAGTTAGTGAATTCAGTAAAATATCTCATCTCCTTATAATCAACATACTTCTTGGTTTCTTGCTACTCCCACTTGCTTGTCTTATTTACTTATTAGACCCAATGGTTAAAAAATTTAATGTGTATAAGAGCTTATTGATATATTAGTGATATTAATATCAATATTATTAATCCTACTTTATTGAATTACAAGTTAGTTACTAATGCTTTGTTCTATCTAACTTAGATTTCCTCAAGTATCACATTTCCTTCAGTAATAGAGAGCTCTTCATATTTTCTTGCAACACCTTTATTAGCTAGTGAATCTGCAATCTTATTTCCTTCCCTATAAATGTGATTCATAGTATAATGATTAAAGGAGGATAAAAGAGTTATATTTCTCTTTATAAGCCCGTTCAAACTCCATTTTAGGGTTTTTTCTTCCCTAATAGCATTGAATGTTAAGGAAGAATCTTCTTCTATCTCAATCTTATCTATTTTCAATTTTTTACATAACAATAATCCTTCTGTAAGAGTATTACACTCTGCTACATTATTTGTACCAATTCCTAGAGGTAAAGCTTTATGTGCAATAAGCTTTCCTGACTAATCGTGTATAATAAGGCCTATTATAGCCTATCCTAGATTTCCTTTAGAGGCACAATCAAAATTGAGTTTATACCAACCTTCTTTTGGTGGTTTCCAAGCATATTTTCTTTTTAGTTCTTCCTTGTCTGATCCTTGTTGGCCCACAAAGAGAGGAATTTTCAAACCATACCATTGTTTTCTTATTTTTCATCCTCATAAGTAAATGTTATATATTTCCCCCCATTCATATTTCTTCTATTAACTACTTCCACTATACTGCTTCTATTTTATTTGATAATTGATCCAAGCCTAATTTTTTATCTTTAAAAATTCTTCTATTTCTTTCCTTACATATTTCTCATATAATGATCGAAGAGGATATAGTCCAAATCTTCCAATACATTCCTTTCCCATCTTCCAAGGCTATCTACGGAGCATATCCAATAAGTTATTTGGATAGACAATTATCCAATTAAGTTTATGTGCTAACTAGGTCCAATACTTATAAGTGAATTCATAGCTTAATAATATGTGATCAACAGATTTACATTCTCTTTCACATAAAGCACATCTAGATGGACCCTGATAGCCTATCTTAATAAGCCAATCTAAAGTTAAAATTCCTTTATACATCATTTCCCAAGTAAATATCCCAACTTTAGGAAGGCAGTCTTTTCTCCAACATAAGTCATTCAACATATCTGTACTATTCTCTCTTCTATTGATAAGAGAATCATACCCATCCTTAGTATTATACTCCCCATTATTGGATTTGGCCCAGATCACTCCATCTAAATCATTAGATGGTGTTACTTTCTTATCTCTTAGTATTCCTTCAATATTATCTCTAAATGCTTCAGGTAAGCCCATATCTTTGAAATATTTCCAATTCCACCCCAAAGTAAGATTGTTGCCCTGGAGTTCTATATAATCTTTGACATAAATACCCCTCTGGTTTTTTACTGAATCTATGGTTGAATTTTTAGTTATGATAGAGTTGAGAGGTGAGAATTCCCCCCACAAGTATTCCTAGAAGAGAGCATTACTACCATTTCCTATGTCCCAGGTTAAGTTGTCTGTAATTACTTTCCTACTTTCTAAAATAAAATTCTATATCCTTGAGCCATTAGGAGGAGATTTGTGTCTAAAGATGCTTAATGGGTCCCTTCCATCTAAATATTTGTACCTCAATAATTTGACCCATTTTGCATCACGATATTTATATATTTTCCAAACCAATTTAGTGCCCAAGGCTAGGTTCTATTTTTTAATATCCTTTATACTTAACCCACATTCCTCCTTAGGTTTACAAATTTTATCCCAAGCAATCAATGAAAGTATAGCTTTATCATTTGATCCTTTCCAAAAAAAGTTTTTGAATTTCTTGTTTATTTATTTCTCAATACCTTTTGGTAAACTAAGACACATCATTTGATATATTGGGATAGCTAATAAAAGATATTTGATCATCACTATTTTACCAGTATTTGTCAGTTATTTCCCTTTCCATGACTCTTCCTTCTTATCGATATTATTCACAACTCTATCCCACAGATTAGTTGATCTAATACCTTTATCTAGTGGGAGCCCTAGATATTTACAAGGTAATGTTCCAATATTGAATTCAAGACTTCTACAAATGCCCTGTTTTAGGTGGTTCAGAGTATTAAGAAAGTAGATCTCAGATTTGTCTTTATTATTTTTCTGTCTTGATGCTTTAGAGTATAAATTCAATTTTTTTTTAATTGTTTTAGCTTCTGGTATACTTTCCCTACCAAAAAGTAATTTATCATCTACAAAATGTTGGTGGGTACATGGTTCTAATTCCTTAGTAGCTTTTATGCCTGAGATTAAGTTATCCCTTCTAGCCTTAGTAAGAGCACAACCTAAAGCTTTAGCCATAATGATGAAGAGAAAAGGGGAGAGGGGGTCTCCTTTCCTTAATCCCTATGTGATATTAAAGAAGCCAGTCATATTTCCATTAACCAGGACTAAAATTTTGGACCAGATATGCATTCAAAGATTACGTTGATCCACTGTTTGGAAAAACTAAAAGATTCTAAACATTTACATAAAAATCTCCAATATAATTTGTCATATAATTTTTAAATATATAATTTAATAATCATACTAGGATAATTTTTATGTTGGATAGAATGAATGATTTCTTATGCTATAATTACACCATCCAAGATGGATCTTCCTGGTACAAAGCCTGTTTGTTCTTCCAAGATAAGATTAGGGAGAAACCTTTTTAATCTATTATCTAAAGTCTTTGTAAGTAGCTTATATAGAGTATTATATAGAGATATAGGTCTATAATCATCGTATCCTTCAGGGTTTGATTTTTTTGGAGTTAATGCAATAAATATATTGTTGATTTCATGAAGGAGTCTTCTTGAGTTTTACATCCCTTCTAAGGCGGCTATAACTTCATCACCTATGAAATGCTGGAATGACTATGGAAAGTTGGGACTGAGAGGAGAGGGGTGAATCAGTACCACAAAAACTTTTATAACTAAAAATGCCTATAGCCATATACTGCTGCTTGTTGTTTACCGAATTCAATAACTTAAAATGAAAATAATGTAAATCTTATAAAATATATCATCAAAACATTCAAGAAATAGAACTCATAAATCCATGATTTTTTTTACGCATAAATCCTTAGTTAGAGGAAAAAACTGCAGTGGGGGTGAAACCCACAACCTTCACTAACTACAGTATAAAGGGTGCTCGATTAGAGCTTACAATGTTTATCCATTTTGATAGCGTACCCGGTTAAGAGTATACAAAGACTTCTTAGGTCTACTTGGTTAGAGGATTTTACAATCTCTAAACTTAGAGATGTACCCTATCAAAGGATTTACAAATATAAGACCGGTTAAGATCTACCCAGTATTGGAATTTACTGCTCTCAATACAATAGTATCAACAACTTAACAATGTCTACTATATTGGATCAAATACAAATGCTGATCAGACTCTATGTGCTCTAAAATTTTGTTACCTCAATCTCAAACTGTAACATTGCTCGGCTCTGCTCTGTTATAACTAAATATCTGCTTTGTTCTCTCTGGTCTGCTCTTTTTTCTTCAAATAGCTCCTTTAAATTTCAATCACAATATCAGCCTCTTCTCTGTATTATGATTTTATTCTTCTCTATAAATCATCCTTTAAATATAAGAGTTATTTCCTCTTAATCTTATGCATTAGGTTGCCATGAATTATTTTTAACCATTAGATCTTTTTTTTCACTCGCTGATTGTGTCACTTTTACCTCGGTACTTGGTGTTTTTCTTGGAAATAACAAATCTTTCATTAACTGCTTAATATTCTCCTTAGATCTTCTCTTTGAATTATCTCAAACACTGATCTTGTAACAAACTATTCTTTGTGCATTGTATGATCACATTTAATGATGTGACAATTCATTAAATGCATCCTTATTGCATTTAGAATTAATTAACTCGGTAGAGTAACTTCTCTCTGCTCAGTTAAATGATCTTTAGTAATCAGTAACTGTCAAGTCGGTGTTCTTCATATGCACTCACTTTTCAGTAACTGTGGACTCTCGGTGTAGTGTCTTTATCTCTTTTGTGTGCTTTACCGACTTCACTAGCTTACTCGGTGTGCATTACCAACTAGTCAAATATTTGTCTTTCTCCTTTTTACCAATTGATTCTTTTGAATCATATGATTTTGACTTAACTAATGACAACAAAATATCTTATAGAGATAAAAATCTCCCCCTATGACATTACTTGAGCATTTTTGACAAAAACTTCAAAGTCGTCAAAATTAGTAACTCACCCTCAGAAGTTACTCTCTATACAAAATATGTACAACTCTTCTTCTCCTTTCTTCATTTTCACATATATATTTTTTTGATTATGTATTGACTCTATTTCATTTTTTTAATTTTCATAAATCTTTATCTACAATCTATCTATCCCCCTTTTTTGAAAAAAAATTATCAATAATAAAAATTATGTATAAAAATGTGCTTATACCTTTATTGTATCCTTGAAAGTACAGTCTCCCATGTGTCTCAAAGATTCTGTAATATAACAATGTGCTCATTGATTTATGCTGATAGGTCAACTATAATATCTAGGGTGCTGACCTCTGGAAAAATTACTAATTCTTTTCCTTTCTTCCAATTATCTACATTGATTGCATATGGGGAATCAATATTACTTGCAGTTCAAGTAACTCCAATCTCAGCTTATCTTCCTCCTATCTCAATGAGAGTATAACTCCCATGAGTTCTTGTATCTTTGAGTAATAGGTCTGGAATTCTCTAGGCTCGGTAATTAGCTCTTTAAGCTACTCAGTCAACCCTTTTTCAGTATCTACCTCCTTCTTGATTGCCTTGGTAAAGTTTGAAAGAATAAAAAATTTATGAAATAATGAAATAATGGATTGCAATTGTTCTTCAAAATTTTAACATGACTTAGAAAGAGTTACCTTTTCTATATCAATATTTTGCAGTAGGTCCTCCATAAATTTCTTCTCCATAAATTCCTTGTGAATCTTCAACATGTATTCAGCCATGTCCTTGTTCGGTCCTTTGATCTATTGGACTAGATTTCCAACTTGGTCTAGTAGGGGCTTAGACTCATCAATAGTAACTCCAGGAATAATTTCTTGGAAAAATTCCTTGACATATTCTAATATGTCTACCTTTTTCTTCTTTTCCAATAACTTGTCCTGCTCAGCCTTTTGAGCTACAATCTCTACATAAATGCGTAATTCTTTAGGCTCCATCATATTTGGGGCTTCCAGTGGGTAACCAGACATAATAACCCAGCCAAAATAACCCTGGACACAATAACCCTGCCATAATAACCCAAGGACACAATAACCCAGGGTCACAATAACCCATGGACAAAATAACCCATGGTCAAAAGAACTCATGGACAAAATAACCCATTTTGAATTAGGTTTCAAGGGAGCTATTTCTTAAATTTTTCCAAATGTCACTATTCAGGGATGCTTTTTCCATTTCTCTCAGTGCTTGTGGAGGAAACTTCAAGAAGAAGGTCTACAAACATGTTACAGTGTCGATGAAGTATTTTCATTTGAGATCAAAAAACTTGTTGCATTAGCTTTTGTGCCTCAGATATATGTAATCAATGCATTCAAAACACTTCTACAATCTCCTTATTATATAGAACATGAGGAGACTAAAATAGAGAATAAAATAGAGAACTATATGGCTGGACACACTACACAACCAAGCACAAAAAAATACTCTAAACTCAAAGAAAGACTAAAAAGACTAGTTGATGGTTATGAAAATAATAATATTTTAGATTATATAAGAGGCATTGCTCATAATTTGACACTTTAATTGAAAATTTGAATAATTGTTTTTTAGAAATATACTTGTAATTTATAAATTTTGTTTTCCTTTCTCTATAATCTTATGGGGTTATTTTTTCCATGGGTTATTTTGGATTGGGTTAATATGACCCTGGGTTATTTTTTCCTCAGGTTATTGTGGCCGGGTTATTTTTTCCAGGGTTATTTTGGCTGGGTTATTATGTCCTCAAATAAATCACATGTTTCCTCTTTTTGTTCTTCTTTTTCTCAATCAATCTGCTCTCTCTCGAGTAGATTGTTCAGAACATGATGCTATTGTTGCATCTGGTGACTCCGTATGGTGACCAGATATATTCTCTTATGATTTAATTTCCTCTTGTTTTTTTACATCCTTCTCTTTTATATTTGATTGCTGCAACATTTCTTTTTGTGTATCTTGTGTCTGTTGTACATTATAAATATTTGATGTGTCGATCGGTGGTGTATTATGCTTTTTTTCCTTCAGTGTTAGTTAGGGGTTCCAACTCGGTATCCTTCCTATGTTCAGTGTCGGTAGCCTTTGGATTATCAAAATTCTCTTTACCTATGTCAACTGGTGGCTGGGTTTCCATATCTTGTGCTGTTAGAATAACTGGGGGGGGTGAATCAGTTAGCTCCCAATTATCCTACAGTCCCAAATTCCTCCAGATGTATATAATTTCAAACATATAATTGAAGAAATTATATTTTTCCATTAGTATACTTAAGGAAAAACATGATCTACACCATCGGTTATCTCTACACCGACAGACAGGGCACAACACTACCTGACACCAAGGTTACCTGACAAACACTATTCAGTGTTATCCAATGAAAAAAAGGAAAAGGAAACCCGACGAGTAAAAAAAGTGCAACCTGATGGAACAACAAAGAGAGGAACCCAATAGACAAAGGGAACTCAATGAATAGTTCAACAAAGGAATGTCGATAGACTTCAAGTTCAACCCAACGACCAAGAACTGACAGTTAGTTACATCCCGCAAAAAGTGGATCTGACTTTCCACGTCAGATAAATCACTGAAGTTGTATTTATAGCTTCTTGATTTAATTTTAAATCCATTATTTGCGAAGGAAGCAATGTATTTAATATTGTTTTAATTAGTTTTATTGATTTAAAACATGCAAACTAAAGATTAAGGTCAAGTTGTAAACCTTGGATCTAAGAGTTAACATTGTAATGCGTGATTTCAAGATAGGTCAAATACTTGTATAAATAGGCACTCAATCTATTAAGAATAGTAGTTGTTCAATGAAGATAGTAGCCACAGAGAGAATCTAGGGACCAGACAAGAGAATTAATACAGAAGGACAGAAATAAAATAAAATCAATTTCAAGAACAGAACAGAGGCTACCGATGAGAAGAGAAAAGGTATTCATCAATCACTTAAGGTGATATTGTTATTCTAAGAGCTTTAATGAATGTGTAACTAGAAAATTGTAGATTGTATATAGTTAGGTCAAAATTTGTACTCATTCTAACAAGTGTAGTATACTAATGAAATCCTTTCAAGAAAGGTGGGCTTAACCGTCCTATTGTAAATCTCATAACTGAGTGCACACTTAAATTAGTGTTGCTAAAGCTCTTAACATAGTAGATCTTAATAGGTCTCCACCTCAATACTCCTAACAGGGTAGATCATCAGAAGTGATCAAATTGTAAGCTTTAACTGGCTCCCTTCCATTTTGCAGATAGTGAAGTTTTGTGGGTGCCATCCCCACCACATTTTTAACTTCCTAACAAGAGTTTTCTGTGATACCATATCTTGTGTTATGTTTTTATCATTTTCATGAATGTTTCTATGAATGCTGCAAACTATTAAAGATTATGAATGAAAAATACATGCATAAGAAAGAACAACAGTAATGGTCGGTAATGCAATAATGAATGATTACTAATGATGAATTAGAAAGGTGTTAAAAGTTTTATAGGTACTGATTCATCCCTCCCCTCTCAATACTACTTCCCATTAATTCCAACTATTGGTATCAGAGCTAAGTCTCTTCTTGGAAATATTTAAGGCTTAAGAGAAAAGATCATAAAATGGAGAAGTAAAAACTTGATAAGAATATTGAGAACAAAAATCTCGAGATACAGATGTTCTATGAACAGTATAAAGAAGCAAGAATCAAGATGAGAGAGCTGCTAAATGAAAGGAAAGGAATGGCTACCCAGAACAATGAAAAAGATTATCAAGAAGAAGAGATTCCATATTTCTTTGAATCTTTAGGATCAAATACAAGTAATACATCAGATGCATTGGAAGAGAACATCACAAATCTAAAGGAGATCAATCAACATCTAACAAAGCAAATAAAGATGCTGCAAATCGGTCAAGAGAGCTAGATGGTAATAATGATTGATGTGACGAGTTCTGCTAGACAAGATGAAACAAAAAGAACACTTGATATTGATGAAAAAAGGAAGATTACAGAGAAACTACAAGAAAAGGAATTAAAAATTCAAAGACATGTTGAGCATCACCATGATCTAACAAATTAGATTATTCTTATGAGTCAAGAAGAAAACAAAATAAATGTAGAACTCATTGAAAGAATATAGATTATTGGTGAACTAAGAGAAGAGAATGAAAAGCTGAAACATGAGGTTAGAATTCAGAAACAACATAACGAGATTATTAGGAGGCTGAAGAGAGAAATAAAAGAATGGATGACTTTCTTAAAGGACAATGAATAGTCAACAACAACAAAAGTATACGCTTTACCAAAAATGGAGAATCATCCAATCAAGAAAACTCAAAGAATGTCTATGAAAATCCAAGACCAATAAAGCTAACATGCAAGCACTGTGGAAAGAAAGAGCACACATCAAATGTATGTCGAGGTAAAATGAAACGTATTCCTAAATCTACATCTACATTCATAGGATTCTATTATAAATGTAACAAGAAAGGACATAAGGCTTATGAATGCAAGACTAAGGTAGAACAACCAAAGAAGGAAACCTACATGGACAAGTACTATCCTACATGAAAGATGAATGGGCACACATCTAAAGAATGCTGGAAAAAGAAAAGGCAAGCATGGAAGCCTAAAGGTCAAAAGATTCCTTATCAACCAAAGAGAATAGTTAATCAATGTACATGGGATTACAATACATGGAAAAACTATACAACATGTGGTAGATATGGTCACATTGTTGCAAACTGTATGAGAGCATGGACCAAAAGGTCTAGAGGCTGGTCAAACCCTGGAATGACATGCTTGCACTGTCATAAAGTTGGTCACCTCAAAAAATATTGCAAAGAACGATTGACAAAGACAAGCACATATCCCAATGGAAACACCATTGAAGATATCCGGAGGGCAAGAGACAAAATGTGGATAAAAGCTTCAAGTAATGATGAAGCTGTGCCAAGAAATGCAAATGGTGACACCCCATCCAATGGATCCAGTGACATCACCACCCCCACTTAAGATGAACAAGTAAGTATGGAACTGCACTATACCAAGTCATATTTTGCATCAGTTCCATTATACAATTAATAGATATTCAAAATCTGCCTAAATAAAGATGCATATTATGTTACTTGTTCCAATTCTAAGAAAGCAACCCCATCAGTATACACATACCAAAAATCATTGGTGAACAAAGTAGATAAGTTGTTCTACACTTACCAGAAATTGTTGGTCAATACATAAAGTGGCTAAGTTGCCAATGTAACCTGACACCCATCGGTAAGAAAGGAAGTTACAAGTTGTCACTATAGAATACCGATATCTGTCGGTACAAGCAAGAGATTTAACAACTGTCCTAAGAAAATCAACTTCACTGACGATGCTTTGGAAAGTCTTCCTGAAGAAACCCGTCTTCATGTCCCGATGAGTCATTGAGCATTTATTACAAAGACTTAGGGCAAAAATTCTATAAATAAATGATGGGAAAACTTCATTTTGCACCTGTGATTTGAAGAGAAAGCAGAGCAAAAAATAGAATGATTAAAGAGAAAAAATAAAAGCATCCTCAGATCAATCTAAGAACACAGAAAACAGATCTTTCGAGACTATTGCGGATTGAAGTAAGTATTGAAGGCACCGAAAGATCTCTGTCATTATTTTTCAAGAAAGCCCTAAATTTTGAGAATACCCTAAAACTTGAAAAACAATGGCAACCACCTCAAGAACTACTAATATCAAAGATAAGAAGAGGAATGTGGTTAAGCTAATCAAGAATAGTACATGTGTAGAGCCCAAGTATAAGATCTACCCAGAAATTGCATTGAAACTTGATGAAATCGGCGCATTTTCAAAAATGCCACCTAGGGTTTTGCTCATAGAAGACGATAGGTCTTATATTCACTGCAAGATCGTAGAGATAAGTGATCTTAAAATGGATGAATCTTACAAGAAGCTTTGTGATGCTGAAGGGAAGCTCAAGGAAAAGCACAAACACTTGGAAGTCAAAGGGTTAACTAATGCCCTACATTTCCCAAGGGAATTCAAAACAGATTGGATAAGGTTAGTCTTGAGAAGAATGCATGACAAGAAGCTATGGCTAGACCAACCCAAGAAAATAACCAAGGATGTCCTTCACACTGTTGCTAGTTATCCAATAATTGACAAGCCTAGGGAATAGAAGCATACATCTATGAAATAAGTTGAAAAACTCACCAATGTAGAAGGGGACAACATAGGTCTCAAAGTGAACACAATCATCGACAAAGAACTAAAATTTGGTGCATGTGTAATTGGGTATAAGATTTTTCAAGCAAGCTGATTGAACACCATATCTGCAACATCAGTAAGCACAACTTACAAGATAGTGACCAAAGGAATTTAGATGGATCTATGTGAGATCCTATTAAAACAACTTGTTGAGAACATGCACACAATCAAGTCTACAAAGACCAATAGATATGATGGAGATGACTAGGATTCCTGAACAACTTGCAGAAAAACATAAAGATGAAATATGTTTCATGGTGGACACAAATTTCACCCATATCAAACTATTTGTACCAAGGATAGCTTGGTTAGCACCAATGGATTATAAGATCAATATTGATCAAGCTACAAGTACAATTGATGCACTAATAAATGAGCTTGTTGACAAAAAACAACCTAGGTTTGGAACCTATGAAGAGGCTATATCTAAGATAAATAGAGGCCTAGAGATAAAGAAAATTGTCAACAAAAAGGATAAGATGGTTAAGAATCTCAAGAAGATTCTATCAGCTACAAAAGAAGAACAGGAATAACCAGAGGAAACTAATGAACATGGAACCATCGGCGAGGAACAAAAAGAACATAAATCAGATTCTGAGGAGACTGAATCTGATACACCTCCACCTCCACCTCATGCAAACAAGTAGAGGACAAGGAGTCAAACTGCTACAAATGATACAACACCTATTAAGAAAGGTCAAGTAAGGACCTATATGAGGAAGCAACCAAGGAAAAGAACAAGGTAGCAAACTATGAAAACAACACCTCCAAAGAAGAGGAAAAGGTTGGTTAGGACAAAGGTTGACATAGTGGACACTAAAGATGATGAGCCTGATGTGGCAAAGAAGAACTATAGGAATCAAACTGTTGATGAAGCTGCTGAATCTATTGCTAAATCTAGAACCATGTATGACAAAAAAATCAGATAGTGGGATACACTAAACCCTGTAACGCCCCGCCAGGGAACCCAAGAGAGATTAACCTAGAACATTCACTATGTGTGCTGAATAATTTTTTTTTTAAAGTTAACATAAAGAAACATACAATAATGCAGACGCGATTACCATTTATACACATGTCTTACACTCACATAGATTACATGACTCAAGGGTCCCATGACATTGAATTACATAAAGAAAAACATGACTAACAATATAACAAAAGATTCCATCTAATTAAACATATCAAATACAACTTACATAATCATAATTACAATCCTCATGGATAACCATGAAACCACCATAAACTCACATCCACTGCACATGTCGCAGGGTATGTGGTAATCACTCTAAACTACTTACTATTACAATTTCCAGATTAGGTATCACATGTGATACTCTAATACAATATTACAATAATAAAATTACATAATAAATGATGAAGGAACATAAAGAGATCATCTGCAAAGAACCATCACACACCTGGTACAAGGACATCGAATCTCAATGGATAAAGAATCACTACCACCCGTCTGTATGGAACCACAAAGGTCCACCCCACCATGCTGAGGAAATAACAATAGATCCCAATTGGATATCCAAAACCAACAAGGCATAACCACTAAGCAAGGGATCCTAATAGCTCTCTAATCCGATGTACTAGTCATCATAAAAGGTAAGAATCACTAATCTAGAGGCAACTGACAACGTAGGAAATTTGGCATGTGTAAAGGAAGGTGTCATCATGTACGTCTAACCCTTCAGTTTAGCCCTGATAATCACAATGGATTTTGGCACCTAAGTGACCATACACGGAGCCAATGTCCTCTCATACTGACAAGGCCCACTAACTATGTCAGGTACCTCGCAGGGAAACTAACATCTTCTCAAATCATCTTAGCCTATACTAGCACTTAAGCATGGGTGAGGATACATCTTATTAATCCATTTTAATATTCTAAATATGTCTTTAGTTATCACTTATTAAAGAAACTCCACAATAAGCAATCTAGTAGTCTCTTACAGACACAGAACTTATTGCAAGCCACCCCCTACTACACATCTAGGTAACCTACCCTAGGCTTAGAGATCCTAACAGATCTAGCATAGGTCGCAACCCTAGTGTATCCCAAATCTAATATCCCACACAATCAGGAATGGTCACATAAAGGTACACACACAGGTACATAATCGAAAGGGTCATCATGGTCAGTTTAGGGTAATATCTGACAACACACACACCATGAAGTAACAAAAATAGAATTACACCCCCCCAGCCTCTGTATACATCCTAGGTCATCTAATGTTCCAGATAACAACACATACAAGCACAAGAGATCCATAAGATGCATAGAACCCAAAATGTCTTAAAAGACTGAAAAATGAACTATAAGCATATGATCATCTACAGTGAACTTAAACATACACTCGATAATAACTTAATCCAAAATAGCTAAAGATCATTTATATTAAATCCATTTGAAAACTACCTCTTGTAGTCAAGTAAACTAATCAACACAATCATTAATTAAATCAACTAGTTACCTACTCCTAAGGTCTCAACATCCCCTCAGAATCATTAAATCAAATATTATCAATTTAATTTTAAATAATTAACCATCCACTTAGAGTAATTACTTAAATATATTAATAAATTAATTGACCTAATAACTAATATATCAATTAAAATTAATAATACAACTATTAATTTAAATCAATAATTCTCATATTAAATTCAATCAAATACCAACATATTAAATAAAAACTACTAATAATAATAAATACTAATTACCAATTTTACCTTTAAAAAAAAAAACTAACTGAAAAATTAAATAAACTAAATAAACTAAATTAATTAAAATTAAATTAAAATATATTTAAATGAAATTAAACTAAACAAAAAAAACATTTTTAAAATAATATAAATGTTGGGGGGGATCCCGTGGTCCCCACCCCCTATACTCAAGCGGTACTTACTGCGGCAGGTCTGGGTCTGCCGCTGGCAGTTCGGCCTGCCTTACGGCAGTGCCGGCTGCCACGGGCTCAGCGCACTATGGGTGGGTGGGTGGGTGGAGCCCACTGCTCCCCACTGCCCACTGCAAAAGTTTTAATATAAACTTTTTAAAAATTGCTTTCCTAAAGCGCTATGCGCTATATATTTTTTTGATTCAATTTTTTTTTAACAATTTTATTTATGAATTTTTTTTTTAAATTGAATAAATAGAAATGCATTCCCCAAAAGGGGTTTTTATTTTTAATTAAGAAATTTCTGAAAATGAAAAATTGAAGGGTAATGGGCAATTTTTTTTTTTACTTTCCTTTTCTGGTAACAATTTTTTTTTTTTAACCAGTCTGCATTATTCCAGGGATGTTTTCTTTTCAATTTATTTAATTTTTGTGAGAAAATACAAAAGAACTTAATTATTTATTTTTCCCTATAGTTATACTATAGCAAGGATTGATTTTTTGATTTATAGGAGTTCTAGAAGAGATAAAAACATGAAATTTTGACAGCATGTCTATACTATAGCAAGGAATACATATTGAAAAAAATAATAGATCCAGGCTTCTCATTACATCCTAAATCACCAAAACATTAAACATCCATAAATTTAATTTCTCCTATAGTATAAACTATACAAAGAGCTTAATTTTTCATTTTCTAAGAAATCTAGAGGGAATTTCTTCCTGAAATTTCGACAGCATAACCCTACGATGCTAAGATTATAGAAAATGATAGAAATATAGATCTAGGGTTTCTCATAAACTCCCTAAAACATAGATACAAACATAAGCCATTTAAAGGACAAATTTAAGGAACATGCACTAAAACATCATAGAAAATCTCAGATCTACGAATTTAATCCATACAAGGAAAATGAAACCTACCTTTAATCCAATGCAAGAAATAGAAGAATGTAGCTTGGAAGATGAATGTAGATCTGAAACCCTCAAGCCCAATTCGACCACAAATCTGGCAATAATGTAGATCCGAACACACACACACACACACACACACACACACAAGCAATAGAAAATTTTGAAACTTTGAAGCAACCAAGATCCACAACAATCCACAATTCTTCAAGAACCCCAAAATCACCAAGAGCTCTCTAATTCTCAAAAACCTGTTATGAGAGAATGAATGACCAATTCCCCCTAAAGAGATTCAAATTCCCCTAAACATGCAAAGGTGAATGACAACTCCCAAGTCAATCCCTAATTTAACTCAACTTGAAAATTGAA
>MU223453.1:3448086-3468745 GCA_018584345.1 Thuja plicata | reverse complement strand
ACACAATTATGCACATGTAATTAATAAAATATTTAATTAAATAGATTAAATATTTATGTCACAATAATGCATGCAACCAAATATTTAATTATTTAATTAATCATACAAGCACATACAATATAGTTTTTTTAATTAAATATTTAATTAAATCAAAATAATCAAATATTTCAATTTAATTAATTATTTAAAATAGACTTAGGATATAATTAAATCATTAATTCAACTATAATCCATTAAATCACAGAATATGAAAAATCACTCAATATACTGAAAATCACCTGAAAGCATAATCAAGCAAAACAAACACAAACTCCAGAGATAGGGTATTCAAATTATGTCAACCTAGACAAATCTAGATAAGGTAGACATACTGAAACTCATCCAACATTAGGATGATTAGACTTAGGTTAGGGTTTTGGATCTGTATGTTACCTCCCCTTTTTACCATTGAGATGAATATTTATGGGCACGCTCACTCCTGCCAATTCAGGGAAGACAATGCCCTGTACCTCCAATCTTTTCATCAAAGAGCACACATGTACATACTTAATATAATATCTCAATCAATGATAGGGATCGGTCAAACATGTGGATCTCATCAAAGCAAGTAACTACATCTCCGTCTTCTACCACAATAACATGCAAACAGATACATAAACATGATAACCATACACATGCAAGTATGGGGTAAGTACATCATAATCAAAACATAAACCATCACATCCTGATAATAACCATAACATCATAAACCAATAGTTACCAACAACTGAAAGAATAGTAGCTCTCATGAAAGTAGCCTAAAATAATCTGGCCAATCAACTGGAACCAATTCCTAAAAGAGTATGGCATCACAAACTAAAAAGCAAAACATGAGTGGGTATTACAAACCCAGAGGACTAGAACAAGATACAAGAGGTAGTTATAAAGTTAATGATCAAGTACAAATATGCACCGGCTAAATTTGTCAATAAAATACCTAAAGAGCTAGGTATCAGGGTATACCAACAATGGTCATATGCTCTACAAATTGAAAGAGAAGCAAGGGAGAGGGTTCTAGTAACACTAATGCCTCCTGAATCTAAGGTTGAAGAAATCAAAGATATACTCAAGAAGCACTCAAGTAAATCTGTAGCCAAGATAAGGGCATACAAATTATTAGAGAACAAATTCATAGAGCTGAACAAAATGACTAAAACTAAATGGAGACAACTCATGGATCTACCAGTAGAGTCAACAAGTGGTGAGAATCAATTACTTATCACCAACACACCTCACAGAGAGGAGGAGATAGACAATGCAAGTCCTCAGCACATTACTCTAGACAATACTAAAAGTGACAATGAGCCCATAAACTTAGACACATTCATGGATGATCTTGACACCCAAGATATCACCAACTATGACTCTGATAAAGATCCGAAGAATAAAAATTAAGTAATATTCATTACACTTAAGGATCAGGAACAAAAACAAGAATTGAAGATATCAAATGATAAAGATATGAATGTTGCTGATGAACAAGTGCAGGACACTTCAGTCATGGACTCCAAAGAACTAGACCTTGTAAAACAAGTGCAAAAAGATGAGGATGTCAATGCTCAAAAAGATCAAACTGGTGAGTAGGACACCACTCTGGATACAACCCAAGAAACCACTCAAAGTAATATGCCTATACTAATGAAGGAAATCAATATTTTAGAGGGTAATTATGGATCTGCAATAGAAGACATGAGCACACCTGAGAACAAGGGTGATGGTGAGGCAAAAGACACCATAGATAATTCAAAGGAAACAACTGTAGAGAAGGCTACAACCGATGATCAGACAGATACATCTGTTGATAAAAATAAAGAGGAAACACAAAAGGAAGAAGGGGACACACAAATAGAGAAAGGTGAAGAAGAAAAGAAAGGTGAGAGGGAGAAGCAATCAGAATAAAAATCTGCAGAGACACCCAAGGTTGAAGGAGAGACGTCTTCACAAAACTGATAGGTGCCACCCAAGAAGAAAACAAAAGAAGCATCTTCCAAAAGGCCTTCACCAACCACTTCAGATAGAAAAAATGAACTAGCTATGGTAGTTCATGTCTCTGCATCCCCACAAATCTCAAAGAAGAAGAAGGGAAAGCATAAGAATCTAGTAACTCTGGATGAAATCATTGAGATTCTAGTTTGTGATCCAAGGACATTGGATCCAACTACATTGAAAAAGTATGCCAGGCTCTGTGAGAGAAAATCCATTCAAGACAATCTAAAGAGAGCAACAAAAGAGGCCAAGGTACTAGAAGTAGCAAGAGGAATACTTTAATAGATTGTACCTGATGTAGATATTGATCAAAAAGCTCCAATGCTTGATCAACTGGTAATACTCACAGATGCAATAACATCTCAAAATATTGATGCTGAGAAGGTTATGGAAGAGAGACTTGAAAAAAAGTATGAGTTCAAGCTAGCTGAGAAGATAAGCCAAGAAGTGGCACTGAAAAAGGTAAAGCTATCTGAATTGGTAAGTACAATTGATCCAATCATCTTAGAAGCTATCACCTTAATAAAAAAATTATGCACTCTAGATCAACTCACTCAGGAGTATGCCAACTAGATAGCACAAATTGATGCTGATCTTAAGTACAGTGCACAAAGTCTCACCAATAATGAAGAAGCAATTAAATTGCACAATGAAAAAATTAAACAGGCTTGGAAACAAAGACAGGACATTCAGATTGCAGAGATGAAATATAGAGATGAGGTAAATGAGCTCCAAGCTCAGCTCTTACCGACACTTACACTCCTGCAACAACATGCAACAAAGGCAAATACACTAATTACCACCACTAAAATGTTTGTCCTAGACAACATTTATGATATGCACGCGAGGCTAGAGTTACAACACATGGCACTAGAACAACTAAAAGAAAAATGGGAGAAAGTACAAGAAGATATCAAGACAACACATTTCAATATACTTGACACATTGTAAGTTGCACTTTTTTGTCACAATTTTGACATATTATAAGTTGTACATTTTTGTCATAAGTATCAAAGAAAGGGAGAAATTGATATGTTCACTCACCTTAGTTAAAAGAGGGAAACAGTATGTATAGTAATAGAAAAAGGAAAATACAAGGATGAAATAATATGTACATACAGAGAAAAGAACAGAAAATGTATAGTATACAAGTACATATACTTATACTATACCGATGCATACAGTTAGGGGGAGTCATATGATGACAAGGATATAAACAAGGTGTACATACTAAACACTTTAGTACTATGCATATATCAGTTTTTGATACTAATGTCAAAGGGGGAGATTGAAGGCATTATATTTTTCCATCAGTATACTTAAGGAAAAACATGATCTACACCATCGGTTATCACTACACCGACAGACAGGGCACAACACTACCCAATGCCAAGGTTACCCGACAAACACTATTCAGTGTTATCCAATGATAAAAAGGAAAAGGAAACTTGATGAGTAACAACAGTGCAACCCGATGGAACAAAAAAGAGAGGAACCCGATGAACAAAGGGAACATGATGAACAATTCAACAAAGAAACACCGAAAGACTTCAAGTTCAACCCGACAACCAAGAATTGATAGTCAGTTACATCCCGCAAAAAGTGGATTTGAATTTACACGTCAGATAAATCACTGAAGTTGTATTTCTAGCTTCTTGATTTACTTTTAAATCTATTATGTGCCAAGGAAGCAATGTATTTAATATTGTTTTAATTATTTTTACTGATTTAAAACATGCAAACTAAAGATCAAGGTCAAGTTGTAAACCTTGGATCTAAGAGTTAACATTGTAATGCATGATTTAAAGATAGGTCAAATAATTGTATAAATAGGTACTCAATCTATTAAGAATAGTAGTTTTTCAATGAAGATAGTAGCCACGGAGAGCATCTAGGGACCAGACAAGAGAATTCATGCAGAAGGACATAAACAAAATCAAATCAGTTTCAAGAACATAATAGAGGATACCGACGAGCAGATAAAAGGTATTCATCAATCACTTAAGGTGATATTTTTATTCTGAGAGCTTTAATGGATCTGTAATCAATAAATTTTAGATTGCATATAGTCAGGTCAACATTTGTACTCATTCTAACAAGTGTAGTACACTAATGAAATCCTTTCAAGAAAGGTGGGCTTAACCGTCCTATTGTAAATCTCATAACTAAGTGCACACTTAAATCAGTGTTGCTAAAGCTCTTAACAAAGTAGATCTTAATAGATCTCCACCTTAATACTCCTAACAGGGTAGATCATCATAAGTGATCAAATTGTAAGCCTTAACCGGCTCCCTTCCATTCTGCAGATAGTGAAGTTTTGTGGGTGCCATCCCCACCGCAGTTTTTACTTCCTAACATGAGTTTTCTATGATACCATATCTTTTGTTATGTTTTTATCATTTTCATGAATGTTTCTATGAATTTTGCAAACTATTAAAGATTATGAATGAATAATACATGCATAAGAAAGAACAATAGTAATGGTCAGTAATGCAATAATGAATGATTACTAATGATGAATTAGAAAGGTGTTAAAAGTTTTAGAGGTAATGATTCACCCCTCCCCTCTTAGTACTACTTCCCATTAAATCCAACAATAATTCAACTTGGTGAAATATAAAATGTAACTTCAAGTAGTTTACTGAGTATCAGTAAATTAATATTGTGATTTCTGATCAATGTCAATAAAATAAAGTGTAAAGAAAAATAATAATCCACAAAATTCATGCACATTAACACATAGAATTTTTAACATGGAAACCCTGCTAAGGGAAAAAACACCTGGGGCTGGTAACCCAAAATATTTTACTCTTCTGAAGTGAGTTCGGTGAAGAGCCAACCCTGTTAAAGGTTACAATACACACTGTTAAATGTGACCTTGTTAGAGGATTTAAAACTAAAAGTTCTCTCTTGACCATGCATTCACTATGGTTTCAACAAGAAAACACTCAACATTCACTAGAATGTCATAATAAAGACTTTTACGTCCTACTCGGTTAAGAGATTTATCTGTAACAATGGTTAAACTGATACAGTAATGATCTGATTCAATTACATGAACTTTGTTTTGCAGATTTTTTAGATCTATGCTAAGTACATAATACCTTTGATTAATTTGTTCACTTCAGTTCATCTGATTCACCATACTCTATTCTACTCAGTAATGCTCTTTCCTCTGTCATTCGGTGATTTCTATAGAAATGCTCGGTTCTTTCTTTAACCAGTTTGATCAGTAATGCATAAACTTTGCATGTGTGCATCATAGCATCATCAATTTTTTTTCATAATGAATCTCTTTTCTCTTATATAGACATCATAGCTCATTTAATTTCCAACCTTCAGATCTTTCTGTTTAATCTCCATCGTTGATTTTTCCGCTTGAACCATCCTTGGCAGTTGCGTTAAAAATACATTTCAATCTTTTTCATCCGATCTTCCTTGAATTTTCATAACCGTTTGATAAAAATAAAAAAACTTTATCTTTTACCTCAAAATCATCAATTTCCATCTTAGCATTCTAGTTGGCCTTGATTTGAATTAACTGCATGGTCAATACCATGTTGTGTTGGCAATTCGTAGCTCGGTTATCACTGTGCTCTAGTATACACGGTATTTTACTCTGTGTTCACTATCTCTTAGTGTATAGAAAACTCTTCATTTACCAATCAAATAAACTTTGTGTGTTACAGATCATCAATTCATAATAGATATTTGTCACCATTATTATACACACACAAGTTGGTATCAAATTTCAATGACAATGTATCAACTGATAATGCCAATCATCATATTTGTAACTCGGTTGAATATCAACAAATGACTTCAAACATACAATCAGTTGTAGTTCATCAATCTCTCCCTTTGGCATTGATGGCAACACAATATGAAATATTCAATATAAAAAATGCCATACAAAAAATACCAAACTTATATTCTACAACTGCAACAATTCTATAGCTCTCCCTAGCTTGAAAAAAAATGTATCATGCAGACTCTCCTTGTAGATTTTGACTTTTCTGTTTGTGATCTCTTCGTAGATAGATATTTCTCTCCCTTTTTCTTTTCTCCCTTTGAGGGATAAATGGTTTAGTGAATCTCTCTCTCTCTCTCTTTATATATTTCATCATTGAATCTCTCTCCCTTTGGCAACAATGCCAAAAAGAAATATGTAGCTCTTTAGTAGCCAAATAAAAATATCTCTAGTGTACTGATATGTCTGTGTCAGTCTAGTTCAAATTTGCATCAACATGATTGATTTTATGAGTATGTGTAGTTTGATGCAACCTCCTAGTCAGATTAGTGATCAATAGACAAGGGAAAAACCCCTAGTCTACCTCTCAAGTAGTCAAATGTATCCTTCGGTAAGGGTTTATGAATATGTCTGCAAGTTTTTCTTTTGATTGTACATATTCTAGTATCACTTTTTTATCTTGTACTTTTCCCCTAAAGTAGTGATATTTAATAGATATATGATTTGTTTTTGCATGCATCACAATATTCTTTAAAATATTTATAGCACTTGTATTATCATAGTAAATTATCACTAGGTCAGTGATCTCTTCATACATTATAGGATTGACCACACTACAGGAAGCATGTGATAACATTTTGAAGAACACAAGAGACATGTACAAGTTCATCATGGATAAACTATAAGGATATGCCTATTACAAATATCATTTGGTGTTGAGAGCCAAAAAGGGGGAAGTATATAATTAAGGTAAAAGGGGAAGTAAAATAAAAGGATAAGTATAATGATATATCTAAATGGAATTATATCATCATATACAGAGTATATCAACATATATAGAGAGATACACGACATATGACATATGACAGTTTTTTCCATCAATGCCAAAGGGGAAGATTGTTGGAAATCATTGGGAAGATTGTTGGAAATATCATTGAAATTATGATAAGTTTTGTCATTAATGTCAAATAGAAAATTAATAGCTATTAGAATACCTATTGGACAGAAGGAAGAGTTATCAAAATAAGGAGGTCAACTATCGGAAGCTGACAGCTATTGATCGTAAGGAAACTCATGCAAAAAATTACAAGAGGAAGAATAAGAAAATACTTTATAGATTGATTGAGATTAAGTTTTTAATTAAACCTAAGATCAAAGGTTAGGAATGAAGGATGAGTGAAGGAGATTCAATGATAAGAAGCTTAATGAACAAATCATAAAGAGAGTTGTTGAGAATAAGTTACAGAGACAGAATTGAGCAGAGAAGCGAATTGAAATTAGAGTAGAGAAGAGAAAAGAAATTTAGAACACAAGGGATCTCACAATATTTGGAAGGAAGTGTATACAGGTTATTACTATCTTGTGAAGAATCATAATAGTTTCTACAAAGTATTGTAAATCCCTTAACCGGGTAGTCTCTAACAATATTGATAAGTTCATTTTTGTGTGAGATTTTTTGTAAATCCTTTAACAGGGTGAACGCCACAAAGGTGGGATTAAATATCTCAGGAGATTAGTCTTAATAGGACTGTAGATACACTTAACAATGTATCAATGACTCCTAATCGAGTGAGTCACTCGAAAGGTGACATATTGTAAGCCCTAACTGGAAAAAAAAATTTCTATAGTGAAGAGTTGTGGGTGTCATCCCAACCACAGTTTTTCCCTCTAACCAAGGTTTTTTATGTAACCAAAATCTACGTGTTATGGATGTGTGAATCAGATTATGTGTTACTTTTATTTAATTTATGTTTAAGTTACAACATATCGGTAATACTGTGAACACTATCGGTTAAAGTCACTATCGGTGAATATTTAATGGTTTAAAGTTCAATCAAAAGAAAAAGTGTTTGAAGTTTGTTAATATTGATTTACCCCCCCTAATAGAGTTGGGTCCGTAGGGTGGTAAACCACAACATAGGAGGCCTCTAGCTAAAAAATCCATGGTTCATGTTGCGATCCTAGTAGTCCTAAAGTATTTTATGGATTTACAGTCTCTTCATGAAGCCACATCATTGACTGGTGTCATTATTGAGAATGGCACATAGTTTTCCAAAGAAGAGGGTGAATCAGTACCTACACGACCTCCATCATCATCAGATGCACCATTTGGCTCAGCCCAACCCATTGATCATATGTGGCCCAGTTGTGAGGGTATATGTGTTGTGGTAGATACTGATGCGAATGATGATGTTTTGATATCCCATTCATGTACACATTGTGGGGGTAGATGCCATACATTTACTATTGAGGATGTGGGCCTCACAGACGACTTGATGATGATGGTGTTTTCTGGAGAGAAGACACAAGTTTTTTTATTTGTGTTTTGACATGTTATTAATTAATCACCTAAATCTTATAAAAGTAAAAAAATAATTATTTAGAGAACAATTTAAATTAATACATGAATAATATGTATTGTAGGGTGCAATAGGTGATATGAGCACACCATGTAGCATTCATTCGAGTAGACGTGCACACCTAGTTCTGACATCTGAGGTAAAGTTTTTGAAATGTTCATAAAAATAGAATAATTTTTTTGGTTTAAAAATGTCTTTTGTTAATATATCCATATTCATTTGGTGTTTTATAGGGCTTGTCAGCTGCTCAAATTTCTAAAGTTGATGATATCACACTTTCTACCATTGAATTGGGCCTTCATAGCTTTGTGGTATAATAATTTTCACATCTCTTATTTACATTTTTAATTGAACCCATGCGATATCATATTTGTTTCTCTTATGGTAATTTTTTTTTCCTAGGTTACCCCACCTGACTTGAGGACACCGGGATAGAGAAAGAAATCCTCGAGGACACGCAAAAGACAAAAGGTAATTCTATAGAATATAATTTTATTTATTGAAATGTATTATGATTAAAAATGTAATTGTAGTCTATATTGATTAATGCACTTGACTTATTTTTTCTATATATAGAAACAATTGGACTTTATAGAATTAATGAATACACTCGATGTTGCTGATATTCAGGAGAGGGAAGAGGAAAATTTTTTATATTTACTTTCAATTGCATTCTTGTTTGTTCAAAATCTCTTAGAAAGCCTTCCTCTATGACTATGAAATATGTTATGATTTTTCATACAGGAAATGTTCATAGCTACCTCTTCAATGACGATGCCTCCTAAGTATAGGAGAGCCACTGAGGTTTCGGTATGTATTTTTTCTATATACATGTTTAACATATGCGTTTAGATATTAGTACATGAATTTTTGTTTTTTAGTGTTTGTCAACAACTTTGGGTTATTAACTTGTGTTAATTGTCTTTTACCTATTAAAGCTCCCTTCACTACTTCCTTTAGATTCTTTACCATTCTATTTTTTTATGAGTCTCAATCATCAAAGAGGAGGTCTAACACAATAGAGGCAAAAGGTATGCATGTCTTCTTAGTTGAAACCCTCTTGTCAACTCATTTAAGATTTCTTTCGTGTTTGTTAGAAATCCCTAATTCCTCCCTCTATGACTATACATATTTTATCACTTACCATACAGAAAAATATCGCAACTAATTCATCAGTGCTTGTGCCTCCTACCAACATAAGAGATCCATTTGAGGCTCTAGTATGCATTAGGTTTTTGGTCCATGCATTTTTTTTTAGTGTTTCTTAATATATATGTTATTAACTTGTATTGATTTTGTTTTACCTGTTACAACCCCCTTCACGAATTCCCATGGATCGTCTACCTTTACATTTTGTTAGAAGTCCATCTCACCCAAGAAGGGGTCCATCAACTTTAGGGAACAACCCAAGCGTAGAAGAAGGAGATTAGGTAATCCAAAATTCAACTGCCAACAAATCACAATCCATTATTTATTTATTTTGATGTTATTTTGAAAAAAGATATTTGATTCAGCATTTGAATTGTTCTTGTACAGATACCTAGTGAGCCATGTACTACTTTGAAGAGGCTCACTTTTGATGATCCATCAGAGTCATAGATATTGATAGAGACATATAGATCTAATTGTGGTAATTGAATGACCAATTTTTTTATATATTCAACATTTGTATTGTATATATCAACCTTGACATAGTTGATGCCACATTTTTGTAACTCTATTATTGATTTGGCATGTATGCCATTTTTCGATATGTAAACGATTATTATTCATTTTGATATTTATGAAACTTGATATTCGATCCAATTTTTCATTGTGTATTCATTTGTTCATTGTTAGGATGTAAATATGTTTGTGTGTATGTAGTCATGTGTAGGATTTATGCCTTAAGTGTATTCTTGTTTCATGATTTGCATATATTCATGTGTGTTCTTTATAAATTAATGTACTGATGTGTGTACTTAATGTGTATTCATGTATATGCTTCATAACCTAAATTCATGTGTACAAGCTCCGTGCATGACTTAAGTGAATTCATTTGCATTCTCCATAATCTATGTCCTACATGTATGCTTCATGAATTAAGAAAATATGTGTACTATTTATGTGTTGTGTGTGTTCACAAGTGTACTTCATGATTTAATTCATGTATTGATGAACTGTAACTGATTGAATGTTTGAAGATGTTAAGTTGATGATCACCGAGCTGCAGAAAGTTAATGCAAGACATTAAACCGGTTAATGTATTGTATTGTCATTGATGTCAACTTGATATAATATGATTGATCATATAATTATTGTCAAATACTTCAAAGAACCAAATAAAGAAAGGTTATGTTATCAGTAATGTATAAAAGTTCAGTATACACCAAGTGAAAACAAACATCAACAGATAGTGCACACCGATGGATAGAGAACCTTGAGAAGAGTCACAATGATACCTGAGAAAGCATTACCGAGAAGAACCAAAGTGATACCCAAGCAGAACTGAAAGTCATAGTATTTACCGACGGACAGACAACCCCGATGGACAGAGATGCCCGAGGACAACTGAAGTCAAGACCGAGAAAACAAGGAGTTAAACACTGATTAGAACTGAAGTTCAAAAATGACAAAATAATTAGCTAGCAGGAGCTAATTATGGAGTTAACTGATTGATTACATTGTTTTCATCAACCATTTAAAAGCTAGAGATAAGCTAGAGACTTAAAGCTATTTTATTCCAGTTGTCAAGGAGAAATCTACGGGATAAAACTAAAGCAAGCTTTAAAGAAAGAATGGCGAGAATTGCATATCATGTTAAGAACAAGAAAGACAAAGACTTAGAAATGGTGAAATCATGTCTATAAAAGATACAAGCTAATTTATTATGAATTGGGGGGAGAAGAATAAGAGGATGCTGAAGATAATATTGGTGAAGAAAGAAGTCTTCATACAGTCTTGATCAAACAAGCTGGAGAATAGAGCTAAAGATTTCTGCAGAGACCGAGTGATAGAGAAGAAACATCATCACTGAGTAGAAAGAAGTGGAGAAAAGTAACATAAGAGAACATTTATTAGAAAGGTGTTATGATCTTACAATAGATCTGAACATCTACAAGTCTAAGTTGTATATATGAACAGATCATATATTGTTTCAGTTTAACCATTGATTCAGAAAATCTCTTAACAAAGTGGGATTTAACTATCCTTTATATATTGAGATACATCCCAAGGATTATCAAAAAATTTCTCATGAATATAGCATATTGAAATTCTAGATATCAAGTGAAAAAATATTATATTAAATCCTCTAACAAGGTCACACTTAACAACGTGTTTGTAACCTTTAACAGGGTTGGCTCTTCACCGAGATCACATTAGAAGAGTGAAAATTTTGGGTTACCAATCCCAACTGGGTTTTTCCCCAATAGGGCTTCCACATTAAAAATCCATGTGTCAAATGTGTATATGGTTCATTGCTTTAATTTTTTTCTTTACACATTACTAAAACAGGATTGATCGGTAAAGACTAGACCACTATTCAGTAAAGATTAAGAAAAAGGGATAAACAATATATTATGAGCAGTAGTTATTTTATAAGATTATTTAAGGGCATACATATTCTAGGACTGAAGATAACTAGAGGTTTACATTCATGGTATAAAGTTTTGGGTTGATTTATTGGATTAATTTTTGAGGCCACTGATTCACCCCCCCTCTCAGTTATTCTAACAATTGGTATTAGAGCTTGTGTGCTTAGAAAGGGAGTTTAACAACTCAAGCAAAAGATCAAAAGATGAGAAAATGGGATGTGCCTAAGTTGAACAAGGACAACTTTGCATCATGGAAAAGTAGGATAAGACTCTGCCTATTAGGTATTGGAAATGATGTTACTCAATACTTGGATACTGAATATGTGTTTCCTACTGGACGTCACACACTTGATCAATTGAGAAACAAAAATGAGCTCAATTCTATGATGATAGAACTTGCTTGCTCAATCTCTGATGCTGAATTTGAAGATGTCAAAACATGCACCACTACAAAGCAAATGTGGGATAAATTGAAGCTAGTACATGGAGGAGATGCAAATGTACTAAGAGCTAAGGCAGAAAGCCTAAGAGGAAATTTTTTTGACCTAAGAATGAAAGAAGGAGAAAAAATCACTCAGTACAGCTGCATAATCAAAGAGGTCATCAATGCTATCCAAGGAGTAGAAGGTGTAATTGAATAAGAAACAATGGTATGTAAAATCATAAGAACCTTACGTCTTGTTTATGCTATTAAAGTATCTTCTATACAAGAAATGAGAGCGGTAGAAAATAAAAATGTTACTCTAGATAGTTTGGTTGGTAGACTTATTTCATTTGAGATGAATAAATTTGACAATAGTGTCTTACCATCTATTGAGTCAGCATTCAAATCTTCTTTGAAAATAAGTAAATCAAGTCATAAACACACTATGAGAAATGATAGTGATGACCAAGAACTTGATGAGATTGAAGCACTAATGGCTAGAAGATTGCAGACAGGCAAAGGTAAAATGAAAAAGTCTAGTTTCAAGATAAAAACCTACACATCTAATGCTATTCTAGAATTAGTCCATACTGACCTATGTGGACCCATGAGAACTAAAAGATACTATGGAGATATATACTTCATTCTATTTGTAGATGATTATTCTAGAATGATGACAGTTATGTTCTTAAAAGAGAAATCATAAGCATTCAAGATGTTTAAATGGTATAAAGCTATAGTAGAAAAACAAAGTGGAAAGGAACTGAAATGCTTAAGATTAGATAGAGGAGGAGAATTTATTTCTAATGAATTCACTAACTTTTGTAATGAGCATGAAATTCAAAGACAAGTTTCTGCACCAAGAACACCACACCAAAATGGGATTGCTAAAAGAAGGAATAGATCCATTGTTGATTGTGCCAGAACACTCATGATTGAAAAAGGCATCAATCAAAAATTCTAGAGAGAAGTTGTCAGTACTACTGTCTACACATTGAACAAAGTTTAATTGAAGAAAGACACCAAAAATACCTTATGAGCTATGTTATGGACATACACCTAATGTAAGTTACTTCAAAAATTTTGGAAGTCAATGTTATATTTTGAAAGATGATAGAAATGGAAAGCTTGACTCAAAAGGTGATGAAGGAATCTTTCTAGGTTATTCCACCAAAAGAAAGGCTTATAAATGTCTTAACAAGTCCTCTAACAAAATTATTGAAAGTTTAAATGTCAAAATAGATGAATTTTTTAAGAAAAATGATGAGGAAAGTAGGAAAATAATGAAAGACTACAATAGGTTTGTCTACAATAAAGAAGCTAACACTTTTCCCGAGCAATAGTGTATCACTCCTTAGTGGCAGAACAATGCACTCGAGCATGAGGCTGCAAACATCGAAAATCAGGAAATTGCTCAAAATGATGTTCTGAGTGTTGGAGATCACAATGAAGGTCAAGATGATGATCAGAATGATGAAAAAAGAGCTAAACTGGTGCTTTCCAAGTATGTTAGAATACCCCATCCATAGAACCAGATCATAGGAGACAAAAAGGATGGAATGAGAACAAGAAGTAAGTCACTGAACACTAGATGTTTAATTTGTGATTTTGAGCCTAAATCTATCAATACTGCACTTGAAAGTAAAGAATGGGTCAGTGCTATGAATGAAGAGATAAATCAGATTGAGAAGAACAATAAATGGACATTACTACCTAGACCGGATGACAAGAATGTCATTGGTACCAAATGGATATTTAGAAACAAGTTGAATGAGAATGGATACGTCATAAGGAACAAAGCAAGATGAGTATGAAAGAGGTATGCACAAGAAGAAGGTATTGAATATGGAGAAACCTTTTCACCCATTGATAGACTAGAATGAGTAAGAATTTTACTTTCTTATGTTGCATTCAAAGGATTCAAGGTAAACCAAATGGATGTCAAGTCTGCATTCCTAAATGGAATACTAGAAGAAGAGGTATACATTGAACAACCAAAAGGGTTTGTTAATCATAATAAGAGAAAAATGGTTTGTAGACTACACAAAGCCTTGTATGGATTGAAACAAACACCAAGAGGATGGTATGAAAAACTTCACTCTTATCTCATAAGTATTGGATTTGTAAGAACAAGTGAAAACAATAATCTATATTTAAAAGAAGATACTGATGATAAAATTTTGATTGCTGAAATATTTGTTGATGATATCATATTTGGGGGTAATGATATGTTATGTAAATCATTTTCTAATTAAATTAGAAAAGAGTTTGAGATGTCAATGTTTGGGGAGATCAAATTCTTTCTTGGTCTACAAACTCTTCAATAGGATGAAGGCATATACATTACACAATCCAAAAACATAAAGGAAGTTCTCAAGATATTCAAGATGGAAGACTCCAAGATAGTTGGAACACCTATGGAAAACAGATGCAAGCTGACAAAGGAAGATAAGACAACTGAGGTAAATTAGACCTTATATAGATCAATGATTGGAAAACTCATGTATGTTGTACATACTAGACCAGATATAGCACATGCAGTTGGAATAGTTGCAAGATTCTCTGCTAATCCCAAGGAATCACACATAAGTAATGGCAAAAGAATTTTGAGATATCTAAAGAATACCAAAGACTATGGTTTATGGTATAAAAATGAAGGCAAATTTGAAGCTTCAAATCTATACAGATGTTGATTGGGCTGGAAACTTAGATGATAGAAAGAGCACAACATGAGGAGAATTATTTATGGGAGAAAGACTTGTCACATGGATAAGCAAGAAGAAAGGATGCATCTCACGATCTACTGCAGAAGCATAATATGTGGCTGCTGCTACAAATTTCTCTAACATTGCATGGATCAAGCAATTACTGGAAGGTATGAATATGAAAATTCTAGAACTAGTAATCATCTATTGTGATAATACTTGTGCAATAAACATATCAAAGAACCATATCATGCATGCTAAGACTAAGCATATTTCTATCAAGTATCACTACTTAAGAGAACAAGTGTAAGAGAAAGAGGTGATTCTAGAATATGTTCAATCCAAGGAACAATTAGCAGACATATTCAGAAAGTCATTGCCTAAAGATACATTTGAGTACCTGAGGAAGAGACTAGGGGTCCAAAACTTGTCTATTAGTCACTAAGCTGACTAGGAGGCTGTATCATCCTACACATAATCCAAAGATCATTCATGTTGATGCAAGAAAAGAGAAGAACTGCAAAGATACATCAGTACATAGAAAGGTACCTATTTGCATTGAACACCAGAGTTATTGTATTGCTGATGGAAAGGAAATTCAAGGAATATTAAAAAAGGGGGAAGGATATAGTTTGGCATTGCTGCCAAAGGGAGAGAGATTATATATCCATATGAAATATCCATCATGATCATCCAAAGGGAGAGAAGTATCCTAAGGGAGAGATGACTCAAAGGGAGAAAGTATATACATATGGGAGAGAGAGTATATCCATATGAAATATCTATTGTTGTCAAAGGAAAAATAGATATGAATAGAACTATCCATCAAAAAGAGGAACAGTTAAAGGGAGATAAAACATCAGAGAAAGATTCAAAGAAACATCCATCTAAGGGAGAGAATTGGAAAAGATAACACAACATATCTATCCAGAAAAGGGAGAAGAGATTCTACAAACAAAGGGAGAGACAAAAATTAGAAGTTTCTATATCTATCCAGTAAAGGGAATGAAGGATAAAGAAAGTACTCTGCAAGAAACAAATCTAAGCTTGAAGAGCTTACCGAGAGCCAGATATTTGTATTGGTTATGGAACAATAAGTTTGGTACAATGATGAACTACAAATGCTATATTTCATATTGTATTAGTAGTAATCTAGTATGTTTCCATCAATGCCAAATGGAGATATTGATGAACTATAACTGATTGAATGTTTGAAGATGTTAAGTTGATGATCACTGAGCTGCAGAAAGTTAATGTATTGTATTGTCATTGATGTCAACTTAATATAATATGATTGGTCATATACAAATTGTCAAAGACTTCAAAGAACCAAAATAATAAAGGTTATATTATTAGTAATGCATAAAAGTTTAGTATACACCAAGTGACATCAAACATTGACGGACAGTGCACACCGACGGATAGAGAACCTCGAGAAGAGTCACAATGATACCAAAGAAAGATACCTAAGAAAGCATTACCAAGCAGAACCAAAGTGATACCCGAGTAGAACTAAAAGTCACAGTGTTTCCTGATGGATAGACAACCCCAACAGACAGAGATTCTCAAGGACAACTGAAGTCAAGACCAAGAAAACAAGGAGATAAACACTGATTAGAGCTGAAGTCTAGAAACAACAAAAGACTTAGCTGGAAGGAGCTAATTATGGAGTTAACTGATTGATTACTTTTTTTCATCGACCAGCTAAAAGCTAGAGACTTAAAGCTGTTTTATTCCAGTTTTCAATGATAAATCTATGGGATAAAACTAAAGCAAGCTTTAAAGCAAGAATGGCAAGAATTGCGGATCACGTCAAGACCAAGAAAGAAAAAGACTTAGAAATGGTGAAATCATGTCTATAAAAGAGACAAGCTAATTCATTATGAATTGGGGGGAGAATAATAAGAGGATTCTGAAGTGAATACTAGTGAAGAAAGAATTCTTCATACAGTCTTGATCAAACAAGCTGGAGAAAAAAGCTAACAATTTTTGCGGACGCTGAGTAAAAGAGAAGCAAAAACATCACCGAGAAAAAAGAAGTGGAGGAAAGGAACATAAGAGAACATTTATTAGAAAGGTATTATGGGCTTACAATAGATCTGAACATCTGCAAGTTTAAGTTGTATATATGAACAAATCATATACTATTTCAGTTTAACCATTGATTTAGAAAATCTCTTAATAGAGTGGAATTTAACTATCCTTTATATATTGAGATACATCCCAAGGAGTATAAAAAAATTTCTCATGAAGATAACATAGTGAAATTCTAGATATCAAGTGACAAACTATTATATTAAATCCTCTAACAGGGTCGCACTTAACAATGTGTTTGTAACCTTTTGTAGGGTTGGCTCTTCACTGAGCTCACTTCAGAAGAGTAAAAATTTTGGGTTACCGGTCCAAAGTGTTTTTCCCCTAACAGGGTTTCCATGTTAAAAATACATGTGTCAAATGTGTATATGATTCAATTCTTTAATGTTTTTCTTTACACATTACTAAAACAAGATTGATCGGTAAAGACTAGATTGCTATTCGGTAAAGCTTAAGAAAAAGGGATAAACAGTATATTATGAGCAATAGTTATTTTATAAGATTATTTAAGGGCATACATCTTGTAGGAATAAAGATAAATAGAGGTTTATATTCACGGTATAAATTTTTGGGTTGATTTATTGGATTAATTTTTGAGGCCACTGATTCACTCCCCCTCTTAGTTATTCTAACACGTATATGGTTCATAACCTAAATTCATGTGTATGGGCTTCATGCATGTGTACAAGCTCCGTACATTGTACTCATGTGTATACATATAATTCATGATTTAATTGAATTCATGCTTTATGTGCTACATTATATTCATGTGTATCCTTCATGCCATATATGTATGCTTCATGACTTAAGTGAATCTATATGTATGCATTACATGTATGCTTCCCAACTTCAATAAATTCATGTATATACTTCATGTTGTGTATTCACATATATACTTACTAACTTATATGAATTCATGTATATGCTTCATGAATTATGTGCTATGAATATTCATGTGTATGCTTATGAATAATGAATTCATACGTTATGAGTATTCTATTTGGATTGATAAAAATCATGCTTTATGCATTATTCACATGCATGCTTCATGTGTACAATTCATGCATTCATACATATCCACATGTGTGATTCATGCTTTATGGATATCTAAATGTATGATTCATGCCTTGAGAATATGATCATTGCCTCATGTGTATTAGAATTCATGCCTTATGAGTGTTCATTTGTACGATCCATGCCTTACATGTATTTGTGGGTACCCTTCGTTCTTTTAAGGTTTGCTTGAAATGTGATCAAACAACAAGTTGGGATATATTATGATCCTAAATCATCCTTGGAGCATCAATGTTTCTATTCATAGTGGGCACAGACTGATTCTTCCATTGCATCTAGTTGGGTAGGTTTACCCTAGGAATGGTCCCACTTTGTCCACATACCCTAGGAACGGTCGCTGAGATACCCAATGGTGCTTAATGCACCTTAGGGACAATTCTGTCTGACATGGTCACGAACACTCTAGTGACTTGATGAGAAAAATGGGGTTGTCACTAGCGTTTACCAAACAAATTAGAGCTAATGGTGTAGACGATTTGATGCTACAAATAACAGTTTGAAAGATACGCAATGGTGCAACTTTCAATGGAGCACCACTGCAAGTTTTGGCATCAAGCAAGATTTCCCTACCAAATTAAAATGAAGTTGAATCTCCCAGAATGGAGAGAGCTTATTTTAGTCCTTGACAAAAAAATCATATAGCATCTAATAGTTTGTTGATATGTATCATGAGGACTGAGATACGAGCCTCAAAAGATCGCTTCCCAATGGTGCTTAGTTCACCTTGGGGACACTTCAGTCTGGCATGGTTGCGAATGCTCCAGTGACTCCATTGGTGAAATGGATTTATCACTAGATTTTAACTAGCCAACTGGAGTGAATGGCATAGATGGTTCGATGCCAGGACTAACGGTTTAAAAGACTCCCAATGGTGCAACTTTCAACTAAGCACCACTATAAGTTTTTGGCATCAAGTGAGATTGCCCTGCCAAATTGAACCAAAGTCAAATATCCCAGAAAAAAGATAGGTTATTGTAGGCCTCAACAACATGATCTTTTAGCATCTAACAATTTTTTGATACATCTCACGATGACCAAGATATGATCCTTGGAAGATCTTTGCACAATGGTTCTTAATGCACCTTAGGAACACTTCGGTCCAGCATGTTTGCGAACGCTTTAGTGAATCCATTGGAGAAATGGGGTTGTCACTAGCATTTACTCAGCCAAGAAGAGCTAATGGTGTAGGAATTTAGATACTAGGATGAATGGTTTGAAAGATACCCAATGTTGCAACTTTCAACTGAGCGTCATTGCAAGTTTTGGCATCAAGTGAGATTTCCCTATCAGATTGAAATGAAGTCGAAACTCCCAGAACGGAGAGAGGTTATTTTAGGCCTCAAAAAAATGGTCATATAGCATCTAAAGTGTCACCAATACATATCACGAGGACCAATATATGATCCTTGGAAGATAGATTCCCAATGGTGCTTAATGCACCTTGGGGACACTTCGGTCCAGCATGGTCGTGAATGCTCTAGTGACTCCATGGAGGAAATGTGGTTGTCACTAGAGTTTACCTGGCCAAACAAAGATAATGGTGCAAATGGTTTGATGCCAAGATGAATGGTTTAAAAGATATCCAATGGTGCAACTTTTAACTAAGCACTACTGCAAGTTTTTGCTGGAATTAATGGGAAGTGTGTACTGAGGGGGGAGGGGTGAATCAGTACCTCTAAAACTTTTGTATCCTTTAATTAATTAACCTTTGTGTAATCAATTGTATATCCATTCATATGATCTATACTATCTTGATGTGAGTTATATCAATTCATAAAATTAAAATACATGTGAACATTCATAGAAACATTCATGAAAGTAATTGACACATAACACAAGATATGATATTGCAGAAAACTCTTGTTAGGAAGTAAAAACTATAGTGGGGATGACACCCACAAAATCTTCAGTATCTGCAGATTGGAAGGGGTCGATTAAGGCTTACAATTTGATCAATTTTGATGATCTACTTGGTTAAGAGTATCTATGGAGACCTATTAAAGTCTACTCGGTTAAGATCTTTAGCAACACTGTTGAGTATGCACTCAGTTAAGAGATTTATAGTTGGACTGTTAAATCCACCTTCCTTGAAAGGATTTTTACACTTTGATCCACTTGTTAGAATGATAGAAAATTACAATTTGACCTGGTAAATGTAATATCCTATTTCTGATATAGATCCATTTAACTTTATATGAATAAGATTATCACCTAATGTGATTGAATAATACCTCTGATTCTTAGTAGCCTCTATTCTTGGTTTTGATAACCAAATTCACATTTTTTTGTTCTGGTTCTTGAAAAATTCAATCTGATCCATAGATGTGCTCATAGGCTTCATTCATCCTCTCTTCCATATTCACACATGTATAATGAATGATTGCATCATCTATTTATAAGATGGATTGACATCATCAAGTTTCATGAAAAAC
>MU223453.1:3403252-3415977 GCA_018584345.1 Thuja plicata | reverse complement strand
AGACAAGTATATGAATCACTACCCATACAATCCATCTCATCATGGAGACAGTTTGAGTAGTGGTTTCTTGATATGTTTCATGATGCCAGTGGTGAAGAAGAAAACATGTGTTATGAACAAGACATGTGCCATGAACATGAAAGAGAGCCAAATTATATTTTGGAGGAAGAATCTTACATGTCCCCTTTGGATATATTCTTGAGTCTGGAAAGATATAAAGGTGAACCTGCACTACATTTGTTCATGAGAATGATAAAGATCTATTAGGAAATCCTTTCAGATATCAGGCCTCTAGGAAAGGAATTAATGGATCAACTTTGTGAGTTAGGAATCTACCATGATTCTCAAGTACTTTCTTTTCTTGAGAAAATATGTGAAGTATTGAGGGAAGAAAAGAATGATGACATAGAGGAAGAAAATTTGGATCAGATTGAAGTAGAATCTGTACTTAGTGAGATTTGCATGGAAACATGTATCAATGACCATGACAATGAGGAAAAAGATCTTCTTAGTACAGAAGAAATCTCATATTTACTAGACATGGAATATCAAAAACATGTTGAGAAGAGTGGTCAAATATTTTTCTCAATGCACCATGATAAGCAAGTTGATGGATCAGTACATACTCAGGGGGTACTAGATGAAGAAGATGATAAGTTTAAAGAATCAAATAACGGAGATGAAATAGAACAACATACAACATATGAACACGAAGAAGTTTCAGATGAAGGATTTGATGGAGATATGCCCGAGTTATCTATATCCTTGAATCCATTATTTGAAGAATTTATTATATACAATCAAGTCCATCAACATCATGATATAGATAGCAAGCCTAGTGATCATTTTGAAGATGATGAAACTCAAAATATGTATGGGGAACTGTATTCAGAAAGTGAGAGATGCATTATTTCATCCTATCAGCATAAGTTATATCAAACATGTGAAGATGAGATGGAATCAAATAGACATAATGAGGAGAATGTGTTGAAGATTAGTTGTAAAAATTATCCGAGTATCCTATCTGATCAAATTCTTGATAAGAAGGAAGTTCCTGAATGTGAGTTATATCCAAATCCCTTTTATGAAAAGAAACAACATCTTGAGTATAGGGAAGATTGTGTATGTAAAGGCATCCAATCAAAAGATCTTAATCTAGTTACTTGTAGGGTTGATCAAATGCATGGGGATCTTCTATTTAGCAAGGACTATAGTGCACCTACTAAATTTTATAAAGGTAAACAAAATTCAAAGTGTGTTAATAAAGAAATGAATGTTGTCCATGAGAGTGGTGGCATCATATTCAGGAGATCCAAAGTATTACATGATCAAAATTATGTATTCGATATAGGAAAGAAGCAGTGCTCATTTTTTGGGGGGCCTGGGGCCACCCAATTGAAAGTTCGTGTGAAATTTCTTCATGAGACTATTGCTATAAAGATAATCTTAAAGATGAGAACCAAGTCACTTTGCATCAGATTAAGTGTGGATACTTGGTCTTCTTCTCCAAAGATAGCTAGATTCTCGCTATGCTCACAGGGAGCATATGTCCCCAGAAAGAGCCACTAGTGGTACCCTAAATTTTGATAATTTAGAATTCCCAATCCATTATCAAGAAGCATGTTTATCCATACTAAAAAATATCAAAGGAAGGAAGCTTTATGACACAAATAAATAGAACTAACTAATCAAAGCCTTCAGAAAATGCTAGAATTTAGAACTGCTACAAAGATGATTTTGATAGAGGATAAAGATGGTCAAATTTTACAAATCTAAAAATGACCCAGTTCGGGAAATCAAATTTCCTATCTCTAGTACAAATATTAGCTTTTCACAAGGTGTTTTGGATTTTTGACCAAAGCCAAATCCGAAAGTTAGGTAGTTATTTTTTAGTTAGTTTATTATTTTTTCAAAATAATTTGTAATAAGAGTTGTGTCTTTTCACCCTAAAGAGGTGTGAAAGCCACTCAAACACATATATATACATAATGTAAAATGTAAAGACAATACAATACAATATAATACAATTTCACATATTTGGATAGTTTCTAATCAAAAAGTATAAACATGGACCTAGATGTACTATTTTTTCAAAATCAATAAAAATAAGTCCTTTTTCTTTCACACGTGTAATAGTTTCATTATCATTTTATAATTAGTCCCTCGGATAAACCAATAGAACTTCTTCAAAGTGATAGTTTGATGTGCATGCTTCCTGATTTGATTCATAGTCTATGTTTTCAATTGGTTTTCTTATTTTGCATGGTTAAATTCTATTGATTGAGGCCTTAGTCAATTGGTCTGTCATCTGAGAAGTATTACCCTTTTGAAATATCTCTAAATTTTTTTTAGGTTGCATGTACATTCCATAACACCTTTGAAGTGATAAGTTTTCTTGTAAAACTATCTCTAAGGTTGAACATAAGATTGGAATGATCTTGACTCTATTGCCCATAGTAGAATTAGGCACTGGTCTAATCATTATTTGAATTATAGTTATTCAGTTCATTGTTTATAGTTTTTTGATATCTTATCTATCTGTTCATTCAAATTATATACACATTTACTAAACATTATTTCAGTTACTTAAAGGATTTCAATTTACAGTTCATGATATACTACTTTCAGTTAGATTTCTTTTAAGTGCCTTGCCATACTTGAGAGAGAAGGTTGAAGTGTTACTTATCTACTATAAAAAGCCTTGTAGCTTGAAGGATAAGTTAAGGTATAGGCCTATTAGTCTTGGTTTTGCAGAGCCAGAATTGCAGAAGTTCCAACCTTGCCTTGGTTGTGACTTGTTAGTTGGCCAAATCAGTTGGGTTTCCAAGCATTGGATTGGAAAGTCTATAGGAAATCCAATCATTTGATTTGAGCACCAACAGGTCATACTAATTAGATTTTTACCTAAGGGTTGGTTTTGTAGTCCTAATGTATCCTAGATCTTGGTGAGTAATCTACATCTTAGCATTGCTCACCATTTTCATCTATACAATACCAAAATCCATCTAGCATTATTTTTCATCATTGTATATTGTTATTAGGGCCCACCACTTGAAGATAAAATTAATAGTTTAAATTTAGTTTGTAACTTAAAAAATATTTAAATGATTTCAAAATTTATTTGTTAATTGTTTATAAGACGATCACATGAAGGTACATGGAAACCTAATTCTTTGTCACACTTTGGTGGTAGGCCCATCTTTCCTAACATGTGATATTCTACAATAGACCTAACCAATCATATTGTACCCAAACCCACCTAGAATTATTTCACATCATCACATATTGTTAATAGGACTCACCACTTGATAAAATTAATAGTTTAAAGATAATTCACAAATTAAAGACAATGTTTATAATTTATCGATATTCACATTTTATAAAGAGAAATTGGAAATATAATAAATCAAAATTGAAGACAATCTTTAGAAAAATTGTACAAAAAATCATGGAACACAGTAAACCTACTCAGCAAGTTAATAAAGAATTTATAAAGGAAAAATTAAAAAGTGCACGTGAATTTTTACTAGTATAAAGAAATCAATTTGTGTTTTGCAATACGATTCATGAATTATAGTAAAAAGTATAAATACCTAGTACTAGTCTGAGATAGTCTCCAAGAAAATGGTAAATCTCACTGACTGACAATTGACTTATCGTGACTGATCAAAATCCAATTGTCAATTCATCTCGTCAAACTGTACTTCACTTTCTTTTTCATTTTTGCCTTCTTTTTTTTTCTCTAGAATTCATCACAACATGGATACTACTACTTGATGTGTTCTTTGTTTTAATACTATCATTTTTACTCAAAAAATTTACTAACCCTCTCCTTTCACATGTGGAAGTCTATTGTGTGAGTTCCCTATCATATGGAAAAGCTTTGATATTATGTCGACAGGTATAAACCCTCAAACAAACTTCCAGGTTCCTGCCAAGTTTGTTTCTTGTCTTTGATTTCAAGAACCCCAATGCACTGAAAACTCTCTCATCCTCAAAAAAACCCAATATCATTGTTTGAGACAAGTCGGAAAGTTTTTAAGATTTTTGATATTTCATCATGAAACATTGGGATTTGACTTATTATTTTCCAAAGTCGTGTTATTGATCTTGTTAGGTACGTACTATCCAAATCCTTAACATTTTCATACATTTTTTCTGCAAAACATGCTAATTTCTCTACAAGATTAGTTTTACTTATAGCTCCTAGTACTTCCTTTCCATCAACTTTGAAATTAGCACTCTTATGAAAATAATTCACCAATTCCAACAGCCTCCTATGAAAATATTTTTGGATCAATCATTCTCCAATAATTAGGATACACAATAGACATAGCTTCTAATAGTTCTTCCAAAGGGAATTGATTAAAATCTCTGATGAAACATTTTTTTCAATCTTTTACAAATTGGTTTTCATAGAACTCACAATGTCATTAAAATCTTCCAGTCTAACAGGTCCATCTCTCAATCTACTAGACCGCGCGCAAGAGGATATGCCATAGTGGAACATTTGTATCTAGTGTCCATGAAAAAAGACACATATCTCCCCATGATCATTAAAACATAGTAAATTATTATCACATCCCAAATATATAATCTGATTCCATCTACTAAACACTTCAACATTGAAAAGATATTGATTATCAATGGTCATGACAATCAGTCTTAGCATATTCTTGAATATACATAGTTCTAAGCTTCAGATTTTTTAAGAAGTGATTTAATTTGGTTCAATAGGAGGAGAATACCATCCAAGGTTAACAATGTCTCTATATTAGTTAACCTATGCAAAATCTCATGAGCTTGGACTATTGACTCGCGTTGTTCATACATTAGTCCAACTAGAGATTTATATGTTGATAAAAATTGTTTTGTGGGTCCATGCAAGGAGATCCATCTGGTTTCAACATCCTTAAGAATATTTTTTCCATTTATTATTCCCTCATAAACTTTATTAATTCTGTAAAAAATTGGGTTTTCGGCAAAAGTATGCGTAGAGCTCGTGAATTAGTTCTTCAACTTTGGCTACCTGATCATACTTGTGCACAATAACTAAATTCTATGTGCCATGATGTGAATGGGAACCATGTATGGTACAATGTTCATTTGTAGCTTTACACATAGACCATTCTTTTGACCTTGCATCACTACATTTCCATCTATTCCTACACACACCATCTTTTTGGCAATTGTAAACTCATCCATACTGGCAATTTCATTTAATTATTTCTTAAATAGTTCATATATATTTTGTGCTATGGAATTATCCATCTTAACAACATAGAGTAGATGAGGTTGGTAGACATGGTTATCTATAATATACACATGCATACATATCTAAGAAGTATTTTCCAACATTGTAACTTCATCTAAAAATAATGCAATACAGTTTGGCTCCTTTACTTTTTCCTGTAGATCATTTATTTCCACTTCAAAAAGACAACTCGCCAAATCCCATACACTATTTATTGACCAATGAGTTATAGGATATCTAGGAACATTCAATTTTTTTAATAAACCAAAAATATCAGAGTAGTCTTTCATGGGATGATCTCTACTCAAAATTTTAAAAAGAGTGGCCAACAGAACAATTTTGGATATATATGTATCATTCATTACTTGTGTAAATTAATATTTAAGTGAACCTATGTATTTTAGTATCTTCTTAAATCTTTCTTTATGTTCTTCATATTCCTCTGTATACTTTGTATGCTTACATTCTTCCTTTGTTTTCCATCAAACCCCTAATTGTTCCTTTTTGTCTACAATTATTTTCTCATACACTTTGTCGATATAATTTTGTATTGTGTCCAATTTCAGCTGCATTTATTTTTTCTCCTTATTAAGTCTCCAACTATAGATTAGACACTTGCATTCTACTACAAGTTTTTTTTTGTCTGGATTTGGCACTTAAATAATGAATGGGTACCTTGGAACCCAATCCATCTAAAATGTCCTTGTCATTTCCCAATCACACCCAAATTTTGTTGTTTCTTTTTGTCCCCTCTTCTATGTAATTTTGTCATCATCACCGACATTGTTAGCGGCATTCTCAAAAACAACATCACTAGCATTTCTATTATCAAAATCAGTGATATTTACCACTACATCTATGGTACTCTCAACAACAAAATCAATGTTATTGCCAGTAGCAATGACATTGTCAATAATAGAATCACCTATATTATCAACCAAGTAGATTGTTTTAGTATGGCTACACTGGGTATCCATTGGAACATCATATGCAACTAAGGCATCTATGCTAATTAATGCATCAGGTCCAAGTGTTGATTTTGTGGCTTTGCTTGATGGACCGCAAAAGTATGAAATTATATTATTATTTCTATATTTTGATGGCCTCCCATTGATAGTTTGAAGAGTCCTACTACTCGACATCTCTCACCAACAGAATGTACAAGAAGGAATCTAATTCCTACGAAATACAGTACAAGACAAAAATAGGGAAAATAAAACAAATAAATTATCGTGTAACAATGCATACCATGTAAAGAATAACAGATAAAAATGGAAAAAGTAAGTCTTAACAACTAAGCTGGAAGAAAATCCTAAAATTAAAATGACAAACACTAACAACTCAAAATAGAAAACACTGACAAAAATCTTCTAACCTTTGTCACATACTATTAATTTTTCACAGTGACAAGGTCCATTAGTGACTCAACATCTAAAGAATTCCTAAACAACTTGTATTGAGAGCCTCTAGAATTGCAGACTAAACAAAAGGTGTAAAATATCGCCTTCTCCTATATTTATATCAAACAAAATTTTTTTAATTACGTATTGTTCTACAATTGGGATATACAAATTTGGTAAATTTGGGTAGGATTGTGGCGGTGTAGTTTCAATTTTGAAGGTGAATATGGAGCTAGCATTACCATTCAATAATAGTTGAGGGCGAATTATGTATCGCCTAAAGAAAAAAATAATTAATGTTTTTTGATGATATGGAACCTCAAAATTAAAAAAGCATGTGTTTCTATTGGTGAATTCAACAACATGCATCTATGGATTCTTGCATTCGTCCATAAATTTAAAGCAAAATTACGTCTAGGAATAATTGAAACCGTGGAGGAGTCAGTGGCGAAAGACCACAACTATGAATGACTATTTCAAAAAAAAGTGGTGAATTAATTACGCATGGTGGTGGAGCCTAGATTTGTAAGTTAAATTTACAAATCTATACAGTTCAGGTAAGTATATTTTATACCCTTATCATTATTATTTATCCTTTTAATTGTGCCTTTAACTTATAGTTTATTCTTGCATTATTTTAACTTGGGCATTTATCTTACTAACTCATGCATTTATCTTGTTATTTATGTCAAGGTTTAATTCTTGTATTCCTCTACTTTCATTCTTAAATTTGAATTCAAAAGCTAGTCATTTTGGGTGTTTTGTGGTTTATTTGATACCTTTATGCAGATTTGTCCAATTAAACTGAAGCGAGGATCAACAGCTGGTGTTGTTCCTTAATCAAGAAGATGCCTGTAAATTATTAATCAAGGCATCACATGATGCCGCCACGTGTCTGGGACCCACCTTTTCTAAGAAATAAAATGGAGTCTATGGTTAATTTTTGATAAAGATCAAACTTCATCGACGGTCAACGTGTTTCCTTAAAGAAGAAGATGCAAATTATTTAACCTCCAAGGAATTATGCCTGATCACCACATGTCCCAAAGCCACTAGATTCTCAAAAATAAAGGAAGAAGTTCTACAGTTAAATTCGATGAATTTATACTAAGATCTATAGTAGGTGTTATGTCTCAAGGCCTAAGATGAAGGATCTTTAACTATCAAGGAAACGTGACAGTGTGACATGTGTTATGGGCCCGTCGATGTCTGTGGATGAGACAATAGGGATATAGATGGAATCACATGATTGGATGGACAGGATGATAGGGTTTCACGTCAGATTACAAGGCAGGATTAAAAGCTGAGATACTAAAAGCCTCATCATTTAGCACATGATTTTAATCAACGGTGATGATTTAACCAAGCCTTAAAGGTGACCTATTGTTAAAAAAAGCATTAAGGGTTAATTGGAGATTAAGTTGGTGGAGATTGACAATAGGCATTATGCCTCAAAGAAGGAGATGGAGGATCTTTAACCATTGAGGCATCATGATGTATTAACACGCATCTTGGACCCACAGACTATGAGGGATGCAATCATCTGTTAAAGCTCAAAAATCATCAATAGATGATGTGTTTCCTTGATGGCAAGATGAAATAATTTTATCCATTAAGGCATTATGTGATGATGCCATGTGTCTTTGACAGACAAAGGAGTGTAAATTTTGGGCGATGATGTCGATAGGGATTTTTCTTTAATATTTATTTCTTTAAATATATTTTATAGGGTTTATATTCTTAATTAATATGTCATCGACATGCAGGGTTTTTGAAGGTGGAAAAGCATGGAGTCATCTGTCGATAGAAAAAAATAACTTTGATGAGATACTAGAAGAGGATACATGCAGACATACTTGGAGGAATTATTAAGAAGATGGTCGACAATGTTGACATGCATGTTTTCAATAATAATGATATTCAACTTGCCATGGATGATATCCATTATCAGATGTAGAAATACTAGATAAATACATTTGGTTGAAGTAATATGATAATGAAATGTCATCATTTGATGATCTGAAGGTGAATTACCATGGATTTATTAAGCAATTATGATTGAAACTTAATTGGTCGACAACTATTCTTAACAAGGATGATTAGTCATTCCTTAAAATGTAACAAATGTTCAGTTGTTGATTTAGGGATTAGGTTTTAGTTACCAAGAGGCACATCAGTTTGAGGCTTGTTTTCATCCTTTGGAATACATATAAATAAGGATACCAAGACCATGTGGATAGGGAATCATCATGGTTACTATAATCAGATTGGATAGTTTTGTTCAACAGCTATAACATGGACCTAAATGTATCATTTTTCCAAAATCAATAAAGATAAGTGCCCCTTTTATCTCTTCTATGGGAATTGATTCATTCTCATTTTCAATTAGTCCCTTGGATAAAATCTATATATTGTCTTCAAAGTGATAGTTTTTGATTAAGGTAAATACAAGTTTTGAAAGGACCCCGAAACCTTTTACATTAAATAAATAGAGATAAGCATTACCAACCCTTAAAAACATAGAAAGCTTGCTAGGAACAAAAAGAAGGACCCTGGTGAACCCCCATTAACCCAAAAAAGGAAAACAAAAAACTTCCAAAAAGAAACACAGTTTCCAGCACAACTTCGAGTCGAGATTCTAGCATGGAACAAAATAGAAAAAAACTACTTTATACTTTCATAGGCTTCCTCAGCATCTTTCTGCATATCTTCCATTTTATCAATGGATTATTTTAGTGCTTTCACCTCCTTTGGAATCTTTGGAATTTTCCTTTTGATGCCACTCTAACTTCTGGTACCCAGGCCTGAGCTTCCAGCTTTGTCGTCTATTGTGATTGTAGTATTCTCCAGCTGGCTACTCTCCAAGTAGGCATATAAAGCTTTGATATTTTGAACAAAGACTTTAAGCCCCACATTACTATGCTTGACAATAATGCTTATCATATGCCCATTGTGGTTGATTTGATTTTTCATGTCTTTCAACTTTTCTTATACAAGAGCATTGACTCTGGCTGTAATCTCCTCATTTCTGTTGTTATTATTTACCTTCATCAGCAGTTCCTTCTCCATATCTTCCAGCTTGGTTTTGAAGGGCTCCATGGCTTCTTGCATTTCCTTTAGGTGCTGCTTCATGTCCTTCATATCCTCACTGATCCAATTCTTCATACTGGCCCCATCATCCTCCTTGCTCTTTGGAATTCTGTCATCCATTTCAAACATGACCATAATTTTGTGGTCAGGGTCAATTCTCTATCTTTTCTTTTTTCTATCACCAGCCTTCATATTAGGCTTCTCTATCTACTCCTCCTTGTATTTTCCATAATTTTCTTCTTCATCTTTTCCCTCCTTGTCTTCTCCCTCATTCTGTTCTTCTTCGTTTTCCTCTTCTTGGTTTCCAGCTTCATTTACCCTATTCTCTTCTTCTTCATTCAAGGTCATTTCCTCCTCATTCATCTGGATATCCTCCTTATTCACTTGTTCATATTTATCTTTCACTAAAGCCTCCTCATTTTTATCTTGTTTGTCTTCTTTAGTCATAGGTATTTCCTCCTTCTCCTCTTCTTGAATCTCATCTTCATTACCCTGACAATCGAGGGTTTGATCTTTAGACTCCTCCTTCCTGTCCAAATTCTCCTTTTTCTTACTCCTTACCCTTTTCTTTGGGTTCTCCTTTTTACTTTCCAACTTAATTTTCTTTTCTTTCCCTTTGACCCTTTTAGGAATGGGTTCCAGGATTTGGTCTCTTCAAAGTGATAGTTTGATGTTGCATATTCTTGATTAATTTCATAGTTTCTATTGTCAATTGGTCTTTTCATCTTGCATGGTTAAATTCAATTGATTATAACCAAAATTAATCAGTCTTTCATTTGAAAAGTGATATTCAATTGAGATAACTGTGAATCTATCTTAAGTTATATCCTCATTCCATAACACCTTTGAAGTAATTTGTTTCTTATAAATTGTCTCTAAGGTTGTACATAGGGTTGGGGTGATTTTGACTCTATTGCCCATGATAGAATAAGGCACCGGTCTATATAAATATTGAATTATAGTTATTTAGTTCATTGTTCATAGTTTTTTGATATTCTATCCATCTGTCCTTTTCAATTCATATTCATATCTACAAACATTTTCTTAATAAATTAAAGCATTTCAGTTAGCATTTCGTGACAGTGCTTTCAGTTAAGATTTATTTCAAGTACCTTGCCATATTTTGAGAGAAAGAAGTTTTAATTACACTTTATTTTCTATAAAAAGCCTTTAGATCTAGAGGATAAATCTAAGGTATAGGCCTACCAGCCTTGGTTCTGCAAAGCCAGAATTGTAGAAGGTTCAACCTTGTCTTGGTTGAAACCTTGTTAGATGGCCAAGTCACTTGGGTTTCCCAACATTGGATTGGAAAGTCCATAGGAAATCCAATATTTTGATTTGATCATCAAAATATTGGTGACTCTGCTAGGGATTTGTCTGTAAGGACAGTTTGAAGAACTCTTAGAATCTTCGGTAGTAATCTAAAGATTAAGACTCTACTGGAGACAGGAACCCAAAGTAGTGATATATTAATTTCTTTCTGATAAAGAAAGTGGCGAATCTACCTTTGAAAGTCTTATAACATATAAATGATAAATTTATGTTAGGAAGAAGGTCTTTAAAGAAGGAAAATTTTGTTGAATTAGAACCAACAAAGAGAAGTAAGGATTCAAATAATAAGATGATTTATGTACCACGCATGATATACCCTAATAACAATGATCAAGAGTTTGGTTGTGAGAAATTTCCTAATTCAAATCATCATAGTCTTGCAAGTGACAATGAGAACCAAAACCCCTTCTCATATGTGAAGCCTAGAAATAAAAGTACCCCCCATGGAAAGGAATGAACACAAGAAGAAGATGACCGATTTATGGATATTGTTTCCCAAGGGATAATTGGATTGGAAAATGAGGATGAGATAATGTTTAGAGCACTTAGAAGACAAACTGATGAAGTCTTAAGGAAATTAAAAATAAAAAGAGAAAATATTCCCTCACCTAAAAAGAATGGTACTAAAGATGTAGAGAGAAACTCACCACATGATGAGAAACAGGGTGAACATAATGAAATCCCAAGATATAATCCTCCTCATAGAAAAAATAATAATGAAGCCTTTAGGAATGTCCATTTGAATCCTTTGTATAGTGTGAATATCAAGGGAGGAGACAAAAACAGTGGGCAGGATAACTAAGATGGTAGAAGGAATCCTAATGGATCTAACCATTATGAAAATCATGGTCATGAAAATGGTGGAGGAGAGTATACTGGATATCAACATAGTAGAGGACAAAATTATAGTCCAAGAGATTATAATATGAACCTGGATTTTGGACCAAGGATGAATAATCAAGGATTCTAGAATTGAAATCATCAGAATCCAAGGTATGGAGCAATCAAGAAAAATAGAAACAACTATAGAGCCCCAATGGTTTCTGACAGATATAGAAAATTAGATTTTTATGGCATAAGGGGATACCCTAATGACATAAAAAATGAATTAAGAAATGAAATTCAAAAAATTTCAAGAAATGGACCAAGATCTGTTGAGATACATTACATGAATCCGAAGAATGTTATACAAGAGTTTGCGGAATTCAATGAGGATGTATATATGAAACTATTTGTTCAATATCTCATAGAGGATGCATCACAATGGTGCAAAAGTTTACTAGATGGATCCATATCTAGTTGGTATGAATTTGTTAATCAATTCATAGAACATTTTGGTGATCATAATGACACTTCCTTTGCATCTCATGAATTGACAAGTATAAGTAAAAATTAGAATGAATATGTTGTTGAGTTCAACAAAACATTTAACAAAGTATTAAACATGATTCCAAGAGATATCAGGCCTATTGATTCCTTTTTGATAGATTTATACATGAGTGGTTTTGACAGTAAGACCAACTGTAGAAACTGATGAAAGATCAGATTCACATAACCCGAATACACCTGCATGCAAATGACCTAATACAAAGATGAAGAACGAAAACGAAAAAAGAAGAACTCAGATGTTTACTCAAAATGTGAGAGCA
>MU223453.1:3335554-3403202 GCA_018584345.1 Thuja plicata | reverse complement strand
CAAAATTATCAACTGAATTAATGAAAGACAATTACAAAGTTCGACCTTATAAAGGTGAACAAACCCTAAAACCTAAAAGCTAGGATGCGCATTATTAATTAATAACTAATTAATGATGCACCTAAGATAAAGCATAAGCTAAAAGAGTAATAATACTCTAACACCAACTACGAAATCAAATCTCATAGGCCATCTACTTTAGCACATGATCTAAAGATTTCTATAACTATTGAGAATGATAGGAAAGCATCTGGCATAAGTGTTAAGAAGGAGGACCCTTGATAATTCAATCCTAAAGCTCCTAAGAAATACAAAGAGGAAGATAAATTCATGAATGCGATGAAAATTTTTCAAACAAGTAATGGAAGAGATAAATTTAAAGACAACTAGAGTGATCGACCACCATTCAAAATTGACAGATACAAATTATAGAATATGCCTTATAAAAAAACATGGAGGGATGGAAAACTAGTAAACAAAGAATTGCATACTCCTGATCCATTGTCAAAATAAAATTATATGTTGGAAGAAAACCCTTGGTGTGATGTATGTAGGTTGCCTCATGAAACAGAGCAATGTTTACTAGCACAGGTTATTATAGATCCAGATGAAGAGGATGATAATACCCAACCTACTACATAAGCATTATCAACAAATCCCATGTGGGGATATGATGGTTACAGTTCTTCAGATGAATGCTACTATAAAGATGACCTCAACAAAGTGTACTAGTATGAGGATTATCAAGAAAGGACTTCAAGGTTGAGATAGTTAATAGAAGAAGAAAAATATATATACAATAGCTGCAGTTGAAGAAGTAAAGGGTAATTATAGATTAAGGAATAGAATAGTGAATTCTAAACAAGGGAAATTTGATCAAGGAAGTGATCCAAATAAGGTGAAGCACAAAAACATCACTCAAGAGAAACAGGTAGAACCTCAGGACTTTCCAAAAATAGAAAAAAATAAAAAGTGGTCAGTAAACCTCTTCTCAATGAATTTTCTTTTATGTCTAATGCATTATCTCATGTTAAAATATCCATTCCTTTGCTTGAAATAGTTAAAATACCTAAATGCAAAAATGAAGCTTTGAAAATATTGTCTAATGTAGGTAATAAGGAAGATTTTTACCAAGGAGTAAAGGATCCTCCAACTATTTATTTAGGAGATACACTAAGCAAAAATGGAAATCAAATTGATCCATTCTATCTTACATTGTTAATAAACAATAAAATGGTGAAGAATTATATGATAGACTCTGGTGCAGCTGTAAACATTATGCCTAATGATGTTATGAAAGAATTAGGAATGAATGTTGATAGAAAATTTGGTAAATGTTATGCTATGGATAATAGATCAGTTCCTGTTGTAGGCATAATAAAAAATGTTGAATTTAAATTTCTTATATATCCTGAACTGTCATATAAAATGGATATTACTGTTGTTGATATCCCTACCAATTATGGAATTCTTTTGTCTAAACAGTGGTCTAGTTTGGTAGGAGGTAGTATTCAATAAGATCTTTCTTATGCTTCTATCCCAGTGAATGGTAGGGATGTGAGAATTGATAGGGAGACTTGAATTCCATATATTATTGAGGATGTGGATCCAAACTTGGTTACACATTTTTTTCACTCTGAATATGGATAAATTTCAGGTAAGTATTTCAAAAGATGTAATGCAGAATGCTGAACCAATTGAGCTACATGAAAAAGTAAGTAAAAATTTAATTTGGAAAATGTATTTTGATGGTTCTTGTTGTAGGGATGGTAATGGTGCTGGTGTCTTTTTCTTTCCCCCTGATAAAAAAATATTTAAATATTCCTTTTTACTAGATTTTGAATGTACTAACAATGTTGCAGAGTATGAAGCTCCATTACTTGGTTTAAGAATATCTAAAAAACATGGAATCAAATATTTAAGTATATTTGGGGATTCTGAATTAATTATTTCTCAAGTTAAAAATAAATTTGTTGCTAAACATCCTCCTCTTAAAAGATAGAAATGAAGTATGAGATTCTATAGAACATTTTGATTCTTTTTCTATTAACTGGATAGATAGATCAGAAAATATCCTTGCAGATTTTATGGCTAATTTGGTATTAAAGAATAATGACATTCCTTGTGAGGACATAGTCCAAGTTGAAGTTAAAACCATGCCTATTATACCTGACAATGTTAACAATTGGAAAATCTTTGAGGATGATAGAGACATAATCAAATTTATATCATGTGAGAAAGATTATGAAGATCAACTGATAGACTTGAGTACTCATGTTGAGATAGAATATGGGAAGGAAATGTTGTTTGGAAAGGAGGTCATTCAGCTTAAAACCAATAAGGTTCCAAAAGGCCTTGTAGCAATGGAGAGATTGTTTGATAATAGAGATACAAAAATGGACAAGAAAAACACTAATGTCACAATGGATGAAGTAGAAAGGATAAATTTGGGAAATGAATAATCTCCAAAAGAAGTATTTGTGAGTAAAATTTTAACCCCCAAGGTCAGAGCAGATATCATCAAACTATTGAGAAAATATAGACATGTATTTGCTTGGTCCTATGATGAGCGTAAAGCTTACCAAGAAGACCTTTTCAACATTAAATACCTTTGAAACCTAACACCAAACCATTCAGGAAAAGGCAGAGATGAATAAACCCTATTTTATCTCCCAAGATGAAAGATGAATTAATCAAGATGAGGGATGTTGGTATAATAAATCTGATTAGATACTCAACATGGGTTTCAAATTTGGTTCTTGTCAGAAAAAAGAATGGTGATATTAGACTTTGTGTAGATTTTAGGAATCTAAATATATCATCATTAAAGGACAATTATGCATTACCAAACATGGAAACATTATTGTAGAAGTTCATAGACAATGAGTTATTATCAATGATGGATGGATTCTCAGGGTATAACCAGGTGAAAGTAAAAGAAGAGGAACAATATAAAACAACATTTACTATACCTTGGAGTACTTATGTATATGCTAGAATGCCTTTTGGACTCACTAATGCAGGGGCTACTTTCCAAAGAGAAATGGATGTGGCCTTTGAGGATTTTATTGATGTGATTATGGTGATATATCAACTAGATGACCTAATTGCTTATGCCAAAAGAGAAGAAGATCATTGTAAACATCTAGAGAAAATCTTTCAAAGAGCCCTTGAATATGGGATATCATTGAACCCAAAGAAATACCATTTTGTAGTCACTGAAGGAAAATTATTAGGACATATTGTATCTAAAGATGGAGTAAGAATAGAGCCTAAGAGGATTGCAAAAATAAACAAGTCCCTAAGAATGTCAAAAAGATCCAATCCTTCTTTGGACAAATAAATTTTTCAGAAATAATTATACCAGTTGCCATGATGTTGAAAAAGGGTGCAGATATGAAATGGACTGATGAAGCCTTAGAAGAATTTGTAAATATTAAAAAGGCAATTAAGGAAGCCCCTATCCTCAAGCCTCCAGATTATACTAAACCATTTCAATTATTTTTGTTTGCATCATACCACACCATAGTTGTTGTCTTGTTGCAAAAGAATAGTGAAGGTTATGAACAACCAATAGCATACTTTAGTAAGACTCTTCAAGCCTCTAAGTTAAATTATGACATTAATGTGAAACAAGCTTATGCACTTGTGAAAGCAGTGAAATCCTTCAGGCCTTATTTGGTCAGAGCAAAAGTGGTAGCCTATGTTCCTAATGCAGCAGTAAAGGATATATTCAGACAGTAAGAAGTCACTGGGAGAAGATGTAGATGGGTGAATCAAATTTAGGAATTTGATATAGAGATTCAGATTGATAAAATTGTTAGAGGACAAGAATTAGAAAGATTTATGGTAGAATCAAATATGGATACATTACAGGTCAATTAGGTGGATTTAAGTGAGACTCAGACTAGTATTGAAAGGTTCCCTTGCTACACTAACATAGTACATTTATAAAACACATTAAATGTCCAGAAAGCCTTATAGATAGTCAAAAAAGGATAGTAAAATTGCAGGCATCTGTTATGCCCTGCATACCCATCCCTACATTTTGTTAGAAAAATTTTGGGTCCCCCTTTTTCTTTTGGTTCTTCTTTTATTGCTTTTTGGTCTTCTTTTGTTTTCTCCGACCTTTGCCTCTGTGCGGCCATTGTTGTGTTCCCTTTTGGTCTTCCTTGCCCTGGGGCCCAGTCCCAGAGCATTTTGTTTCTTTGTGCCAACCAAATTCTGGACTCTGGGTTTCTTGTACCATTACTTCCTCTTTAATTAGAGGGTGTGATCGCAAGGGATTTCCCAAGCCTAGAGTCTGAAGGTTTTCCTTTTTCTCAGGACTTGTGGAAGGAAGTGGTGCATTTTCACCTAAAAGGTATAAATTGGGTTTCACCTGTCATTTTTACACTTACTGCAAATAAATTACCCTCAGAGCGATTAAGAGCGAATTGTGCGTTTACCAATGAGCTAAGTGCAATTTTCTTTGAGAGATTGACAATGATTAACATTGATTTAGAGCTCGAACCTATGTGCGTTCAAGCCATCTTGCGATGTTCTAAGCATGTTCGTGGGTTTCCAGAGTTGTTTGTCTATAGAGCACCTCCCATGTCCTTCCCTTTGCATTCCTAGTTTTAAGGTAGGCCCTTCTGGTTCTTCACTTTCTTTTGGTTCGCATTTTGTTTCTTTGTTTTTGGTTTTTTTCTTCCTTCATCTTCTAGTTTTCGTCATCGCCTCCCATTGGTGGGATGGCTTTGCAAGAAGGTTGTCCGCCTTGCGTGAATTGTTATTTTCTATACATTTGTAAATAATGTAGATAATGGGTTAATAGTTATAAATCTTTGTAAATTTCTATAACATTTTGTAAAAAGTTGTAAATTGGTTAGTAGTTGGTCGATGACTGTTATAAATTGGTTGGTTCTTTGGCCTTTTGTGTAAATAACATTTTCCCAAGGAATTTTCTGTATTTAGTCTATATTTCCTATCAAGTTAACCTGTCCTGTGGTGAGCTCACCACACCCTCTATAGTATTGAATCCAATTCAAGCTCACCCACCTAGTTTTTGCTGGACTCAAACTCGACACCTCACTTGTTCAAGTTGAAACCTTTCTCTCTCCTCCCATCACTTTGGAATTGATGGCGGGATTAAATTACCCATGTGTGAGCATTTAAAAAAATCACAAGTGGCATTCATTCCATCCATGTTGAGACAAATGTCACCTTTAATGTCATTACTCCATTTATTGCATGACCATGTGACAACCCACGTTAGCCTAGTACGGTTTATTGCCTGGTCACTTCAATAACAGCTAGTTTCTCCAGACTCTAGGTTCCACTTAATCCCACAATCTTCATCACATTTTTCACATGGACTAGAACCCCTGGGACCCTCGAGTGTTGATCAAATTAAAATCTATTGTTTATTACATTTCCAAGATTTGATGCAAGCTAATGTCTTTTTTGAGGACAAGTGTGAAATTGTGATGAAATATTAGGAACCTAGAAATTTATAATATTTAATTCTTGTATTAACAGTTTTCTATTCTTTCTAGCTATCAGCAAATCATCAATACATATGTCTAAGGTAGCTTCCCCTCCTAGAAGTTTGAAACTTCCAACCACCTCAACAAGAGCGGCCACCAAGTCAAGGGCCGAGAAAGAACTAGAGAAGCTCCCGCTCATGTCCAAATATTCGAAGGATGGTGTCCTCATAGGATTCAAGGTGGATTATAAGTTACAACTGATCACCGACATAGAGGTCAAACCATGGGCTGATTTACAAGGCATAGTAAGAACAATGTTCACTCAGCGTTCCGCCAGAGATAGTATGGTGAAGAACGTGGCTGCCTCCGGCATCATCAAAGCTGCCTACTTCCCTTACTCTTTGAAAGACCTAGAGTTGATCCTAACTCTAGCCAAACATTAAAACACCACCATCTAGGCCGTTATACTTATTTCTCCCCTTCCAAAGGGCTACCCAATGCCCCTAGTATCTCTTGATGCTACTACTCTAGCTTCGAGACTAGGAATCCCCCAGTTTGGTAATTCTATTGTCATCTCCAAGGCCACATCACTACAAGAGTTCACTAATGTATAGCAAGATGCTAGGCAACACCTCAATGCCCACTGGCTGAAGAATCCAAGGAGGGATTATAAGAAGATGAAGTTGGAGATCCCCTACATAGATTTCAAAGAAAGAATACATGCGGGGATAATCTTTCTATGTCAGTTCTTCGAGGAATCACATGCCCGAGATTTATTAGCCTAGATGTATTACTTTTTATATAGCATCACAACAAATGGGAAAAATTTTGACTGGGCAACCATTGTTGCCAACCATGTAGATTTTCACTTGAACAAGGTCTGTGAGACATTGAAGTTCTACATGAATTTGTATGTTCTATGGGCACTGGCACAATAGAGACTCAAAATTTGGGGTTTAATTATAATGGGCATCCTTGGGACCGGGCTTGGCTAGAGTGCACCTTGGGATCATTTTCCCCAAATTCAATGGGAAGCCAACTTCCCCAATTTTTGCTGAGTAAATGATACCTTCATTTACTACAACATTTTTATACCATCTTAGGATGTCGGTTACTAACTGTCAAAGGAGGATATGACCTTGGTGAGTTCATACGGAAATTATTTTATTCAATTTCACCAACATTCTTATATTCAGGTGACCGAATTCTTCGGTAAGCCCTACCTATTACCCAAGAATTGTGGGGATAGGATTATTTTGATGGAGTTTTGCAGGAAAATCCTAGAGCTCCATGCACTTTATGGAGCTAATAAAGTTACCTCCATCCCTTTCCCAATCACTTGTGGGAATTACTCTTGCAACCTTGCAGTGGCCCAAGAGGCCGATAATGAGTTAAAATTTTTGGGGCAGGCAGAATTCTATCTAGCGCGAAACAATTTTGATCCTCTCAAAAAAATAAACATAGCATTGCCTGGGGTGTCAACACCCCATGAGCCTCACTTGGAGTATTTTTGGTAGATTGCCAAGATGACTTTGATATCTGTGGTTGAAAGTATGAAAGGATGACAAAAGGAATGATGAAGCACCTTGACCTTTAGACCTTTCCAAAGGACTTTTCAGACAACAGGCCCTTGGAGAACCCATCATAAAAATTACAAGGGATTGATAAGATGGACCTCTCTCTGATGGATTGGGAGACCTCAAAAGTTTTGACAATAGAGGACGTCACCCAAGGCATCGTGCAGCACAGTCATGAGTATTTTGCACAAGTATATAGGAAAAGCACCCGTGGGAGGGTCCACTTTGGCCTCCAAAATGGCCTGACAGAGTAGAGATAAGGGGAAGAAAAGGAGAGCACCCCGGCCCCAGTCTTGTCCTTAGTTCCAGCACTAATAATGGAACAACTCCACACCCAGCTTGAGTCATCCTGAGAACTGGGTAAAACAATGAGCACCCAAATTTCTCTTGGTCTCCCAGTACTCTAGTGGGATCTACCCTTTCTTAAGGCTCACCATAACTTGCAACACTTATGAGTTGGTTAGTAAATACAGAGGAGGAGAGTGCAACTATTCTGGATGTTAGGGTCCCGCTGTAAACAAGGAGAAAGAAACCAAGGGTGGATAATCCTCCACCAAGCACAGATGCAAGCCATGGGAAATTAGGCAACATTACTATGGAGATAATCCATTCCTCCCCCAAAGAAGAGGATCATTCAGAGGCCTCCCCTCCCCACAAAAATTTTGATGACATCTTCCAGACCGATGACCTAGTAAACCTATAGGAAGATGTGGAGAGGCAAGTGGAAGAGATCACTGCACAAGAGGCAAAAAATATCTCCGAGAAGGGAGAAAGGAAAGAAAAAGAAATCACCCAAGAAGAAGAATCCTGGGTGAAAGAACAGGACAACACACCAAGTGTGGAAGAAACACCGGTCCTAGAGACTGAGAGAGAAGGAAGGAAAACACAAAAGGAGCAGCCAAAAATGACTGGGGAAATTGGACCCTTGGTAAAAACCATACCCCCAGTCGTCACGCTCCAAACACCTCTAGTTAGTCTGGGTGACCCGTTACCCTAAAATATGATATTCGGTAAGGTGGTCTTCACTTCACAACACTCAGATCTAGGCCAGACACCTTCGCCCCCTCTGGAAAATGTGCCCTCGCAGGAAAATGTCCTGGCAGATAATGTCGAAGGAAACCACCAGTAGCAGGACATGGGGGAGAACCCCAGAAACATGAATGAAAATGTCATAGGTGCCAAGGAAGGTGGGGTCTCTGAAAATATAGACAAAAATGCCACTAAGGTGGGAGAAACAAGGAATCCCAAGAGTGGAGAAAAGGAGTCCATAGAGACTACAAATTCTAAAGAAATGAGGCCAGCCACCGAAGGAAACCCTGGTATCCAAGACTTAGCCATAAGACCATCCCCACGACCACAGTGGCTGGTAGAGTAAAGAAAAAGGAAGGCCCTGACAGTAGTGAGAGCTCCTCTCTCTCTGGGAAAAATGATGGCACAAAACCAAGAGTCTCAGAAGCCCAAGAAGGCCCTGACCCTCCATACCCTTTAGAGCATTCTGGGAGAAAATATCATCATGATGGTAGTGACGCCTCCCCCAGATGCAGAAGAGGCAGTAGTAGGGGCTGTGGAATATATGATCACCAAAGTTCCTCTAGGGAGGAGAGACAAACAGGGAGAATTAGACCTGTTAAAAGAGGCTAGTTGGGAAATTGAGGCCCGATATGCCAAACAAGCCCAGAAACTGAAGGAGGAAAAAGAAGAAAATACCAATCTCCTCAGGCTTCTTACAAAATTAACACAACCTTTAAATATAATTCCTTTGGAGGCCTCCACCTCTAGAAAATTGCTCTCATAGGGTGACATTGACGTGCTGAGAACCATGAAGAATAAAATGCAAGTTGTCGACGATTGGGTGACAGAATAGATAGGAGCCATAAGACACTTCCTAGCAGCCACCCTCCCAAACCTCCACCAGGATAGAAACATCTTGGGCTTGATGAACATGGTTGTTTCCTAGTAGGAGGGGCGATAGAAAAGTACAAAGAATGGAGCAGTGAGATGGAAGAAATAATGAACATTGGGGATGATATTGTCATAGAGATAGGAATTTTGGGGGATGAACATTTTGGGTTCCTCCGGGTCCAACACTCCAGAATTGGTCTCAAAATAGAGATGAGAAAGCAATTGGTAGCGGCCTTGAAGGATAAAGTCCCAACAATTTAGAATTCTTTAAATTCATATGAGGCATTTGTTACAAGGGTTTTGGCATTCGATCCCTTTAGCACTGAGACCTGTGCTCCGGTGGATTTTTCTATAAGTAAATTTGATGAGATAATGGAATCCCGGTTCCAGACTCCCAAATATTTTGATAAGGAAAAAATGTCACGCCTCACCCAGATGTTTCTCCTGGCACATGATGCCGCAAACATGGCCACATAATTCAAAGAGGGTGCCTAGGACACCGACAATCAGTTGGAGGTGGCCAAAGAGTGCCAAGACTATATAAAAGAAATAGAGGAAGATGGAATCCTCCAGATCTTGGAGGCATTCAAAATAGTATAAGGAAATAAAGTCCTCCGATCTCAAGAGATTTTTTCTAGCAGGGCAAATTTTTGCAAATTTGTTATTCTTCGAGCATAAGCTCCCGAACTCCAGAATTCCCGGTCCAAGTTTTGTATTCATTCACAATAGTTTGCGTCAAGGTTCTCCGGAGCCTACCAATCACTATAAAGTAGTTAATAAGGGTTAGAAGGTAGGTGATCTAGATGATGACATGTCAGGTAGAAGAGATGGTTCTGAAAGACATCTTCTTATTCCCCCGAGGTGTCGCTCCCACATTAATTACCTAGTGTGCATTGAAGACAGGGAGCCGCAATTTGCCTTAATGAGGCATGTAGCCTAGGTTACCGAGATAAGAAAATTTCTTCCATAAGTACCTCAACTCTCTTCTCTAGGCCGATTCTTCTAGATTTATCCTCTATCTTCTTATTCTATCTTGTCAACCTCTATACATCTTGAGGTGATTGTAAGTGGTACAAGTAATACCGGCCATGGATAATGTATTATATTTAGAAAGTGTACAAGTAGATTAGGTCAAGTTTGTGTATAAATAAGAAGTCTGATGCCATAAAAAGGGTTGGCAAAATTGATGATTTTGCGGTCCAACAGTAATAGAAGCATAGTATTTTTTAGTTCATTACAGTTAGCATTTTACTTTCAGTTGTTCTCAGTAGCTTAGAATGCTCCCTTGGAGCCATGAATGTACTCGCTAGTGATGCTGGAACATTTTCAAGATAATGAAAGAAGGAGGAACATCTTGTGGCCATGTGTTGTTGTTGTTCTGATCTCTGAAGTTAGCAAACATCTTTTGTGCAGTATGTTTTCTTATATCCTTTTATCCTATGTTTTAGTTTAGATTAATGATCTTATCTCCCTTTTCTATCGAATGCATATGAATCATTGATTCATTGTGTATTTGGTATTTAGTGTAGTTTTCTTGCATTGGAGCATTGTTTGATGTTGGAATATATATTGCATAACTATAGGTAGAAATATACATCTAACCTTGATCTATCTTTTGAGTTTTCTTTGATAATCCAAATTCTTGCAGGAAACCCCATCCCTTTTGAAATCCCTAAAAAGATGAGTAAAAACTATCTATCCCCGCAAATAATAGTCACCTACCCAACTTAGCTCCCCCACACCATCAAGACCCGACTACTAGGTGCTTGGAGGCTAGGATAATTCATTCTCCGGTAAACCTCTACAGGCAAAGTTGGCCAGTACCCCGATACCCAAAACTTATCTCTGTTGGCAGAGCTGGTCACAAAGTCCCATCAACATAAAATGACGCTAGAAGGAGGGTATGAGCTCATATCCCTTGGAATATTTCAATTTTACACCTCCTGAGGGATCCCCAAGCAGTAGTTTTAGGAACCAATCTTTTCACAGAATAGGGTCATTTTCACCTCTATGCTTTGAAAGAATCCTCCAATCAACCCTGAATCCTGGAGAGTTTGTAGAACTCAGACCCCCATCTGAAATAAAAGGACCACAAATGAGATAGCCAACCAATTTTATCTGGGGATTCACTACACACGAGAATACCCAAATACCTCAGATAATCTTAGGGACTAACATCCAACCCAGAAAAAACCAAACAGTCCCAATGGCTACCTACTTTGGTAATACCGGGTCCCTAATGAGGCAGTTCCCCGGTGCTACTAAAGATCTTCCTCCACATCCAGAGAAGATATTCCCCAAATACAAGCATCTAGGCCCCTGAACTATAGAAGAACATCTTTAGGCCTATAAAGATGCCATGAACAGACACCAGATACAACATCAAGACATTGTAACTTGGATGTTTCCTCTGTCTTTAGGACAAAATGAGCTGAACTGGTACCTAAACTTTCCTGCCAACTCCATTAATATTTGATAGGATATGGAAGAAGCCTTTCTAGCAGCCTTCTACATTCACATGGACCCAGCTTGGTCCCACAGCTAGTTTATATCCATCAGGAAGGAATTGAATGAGCCTCTCACTACATTCAACCATCGGTTCCAACGTTCTTTAAAGTGGTGCATGAGCCCTTTCATCCCATCCACTAATGTGACCATCTAGACATACCTAAATTCCATGGACACCAATGTTTCTACTCTCATCTAGAGAGCTACTGCTGCTAATGACCGGGATACTCTGGCAAAAGTTTACAACTTAGCCTTGGAGTTGTCCCACAGATTAAAAAAGACTCCCAGTGGGATTGGACAAAGCTTACCCTTCAATATGTTTCCTAGCATAACTCCTTATGCTTGAGGATATAACCCTAATCTGGTAATGGGTGACCCAACAATGGCCATGGGCCCATCGCTAATAGACCAACAGGCCTGGTACATTTACCCATCTCAAGCCTAGACAACATCGGGTCTAGAATAAATCCCCTAGAACCAGCCTCAGCAGATGTAAAAACCTTTGACACAATCCCCAGAGTACCTTTCTTCCAGTCATCAGTAGCTGGAGGATCACCATCCTCGACTTTGGGAGCTACTTCTGCTTTACCAGGTAATCCACCACAATAGCTGTCACACTGTGACACAACTACCCAGTTGTACGTCGAGGTTGAATCACTCTGGTGATTGGTGTCCTCATTGATGATGGACATGGGATAGCTTAAGGTGGGGCCTTCCATGCCTGACAAACCCAATTTCCAGAGAGGGAATTTTTTCTCTTGCCAATGGAATGCCAATTCTGGAGGTTGAAACTACAACAACAGGCCTCAGCCCAACCAACAATAATGGAACAATAATGTGAATATCATAGGTCCTCCTCCAAATCAAACTACCACTTAGGGTGGTGCTAGACCCAATAATTCTATGCATCTCACAGAGTTCCACCCCCTGACCACGTGGTGTATATTGCACAACATTGGCTCACATTTTGAGGTGAATTGTGCCACACTAGAGAAGATCATCCAGATCTCCTAGTCAGACAGACAATAGTATACTGATCCAACTCCACCAAAATTCTCCACATTAGAGCCCCCTCACACTTCCTTTACATGTGAGACCATCTTCTTCAGGATAAACAAAGAGGACAAAGAAGAACCTAAGTTACAGGGGTTCTGTGATGAATCCATCGCGGCCTTTGAGGCCAACACCTTCACCAACCCGTGGACTCCCTACAACACTCAGATTCAAGATAGAAAAGGGCCTTCCTACATGGAAATGCCTCCCAAGAGAACCTCCCTAGGATAACACAAATGATCATTTCTTCCCATCAAAAGGACTTGGCCCTAACTATGCCAGGGATCTGGCTGGGGGAAGCCAACTTTACTCCGGAGGATAGTTTTATATCACTAAGGCATTAGAAAGCACCACTACCTCCATGACCTTGATGGAGGTTTTTATTAATTGTCCCCAAAAAAATAAATCCCTTCTATAGCTCTTGGGAAACCCAAAATTTGTCAGTCATCTACCAAAGACTGTCACTTTTGACAATGCTAACTCGGTAGTCTTATGGGGAAATACATAGGATCCTCCCTTCCTGCTAGGCTTTGAAATTAAAGGGAAGAACCTATACAAATGCCTTGTAGATTCTAGTTCTTCTAGTAACATCATGCCCTTATCTATCTACCAGAAGCTTAAAATCACTCCCACACCATCCAAAGGTGTAGTAGTCCAATTGGACAAAACTGCTGTGAAAATGGTTGGTGAGCTAAAGAACGTCCAAATTCAGCTCATCCAAGATCCCTGGATATCTAGCACCATTGACATCCAAGTGGTTGACATACCCAAAACCTATGGGATATTATTAAGTTGAAATTGGTCAAAGGCCCTCAACGGGTATATCTTGACAGACGTCTCCCACTTGTGGCTCCCCTGGAAGGGGAAATAGAGAGTGAGTCTAGAATGAAACAAACCCTCACCAAAGTCAGGAGGGTAAATGAAGTCATTGTCTCTAAACCCTCACTCAGGGTATACCAAACACGGGAGATTCTAACCTTTGATTTCATCCCTAGGGAGGATCCTATAGTCACTCCGAGAATTTAGGATCTAGATGAGAAGCTAAACTATGAGGTAGACTCAAAAGGTAGCAAGCAACTTTGACCACTCTCTTGTCCAATGCTTGGTTCTGGGTACACTTCTAGAAAAAATTTGAACTGGAGTGAGCCTTGCATTGCTACTGCTACCCACCACATCACCGATCTCCAAGACAGGGAGTGTAAAGCCCGGTTCCCTGGACCAAGTAATCTGCCCAGTGGTACACTTGAGGTGCCGCTCGTCCATGAACCTAAACCAGAGGATTCCCAAGAGGAAAGCCTCACCTACACATGCCATCTAAGTTGAAGAAATCACATCACAAACAGCCCAACCCAAAATAAAATCCAAATGCCACTTCACCTCCCCAGCCCCATAAAACTGACAATAATTTGTGGATCCTGAAGTTTGACGGGTCCCGATCCAAACAAGGTTGTGGGGCCGAAGTGGAATTGATCAACCCGCGAGGGAAATCCTTCCTCGTATCTTACAAGTTGCAGTTGAACTAAACCAACAATGTCATAGGGTATGAGGCCTTAGTCTTAGACTCTTGTTTTCATTGAGAAAAGGGATCACCTGCCTCCAGGCAATGGGTGATTGTGAGATAATTGTAATACAGGTCTGGAGCCAATACACATATCATGAAAAAAGGATGGTCACATACTACCACTGGGCATGGAGCCTAATTGAAGATTTTGATGCTTTTAGCATCGAAATTACTCCCCAGAAATATAACTATGTTTTGGATTCCCTCATTGTGTCTGCCAGTACCCTCGAGCCAATGGCTGGTTCCTGGCTTTGGAGATTTTATGTTGAAATGGTCCCCACCCCATCCATCCTAGACAATATAACACACTTCCAAGTTTTTAAAGATGACCAACATATCTTGGCCTTCATGGAAAATTTTGGCATCTTTGAAGTTCAGATCGTGGAAGAAACCAATCATAACGATACCGAGTAGGGGGAAGAAGATGATGGGATCATTGACCTACCCACCAACACCATCCCTAAGAGGATGGTCTCTCTAGAATGAATCTTTGATTCAGACCCCCAAGGCCAAGATAAGATATCATCCTCTGAGGGAGGAAAATATGAAAAGGTCAACATCAGTAAAGTCGATGAAGAAAAATTGGTCCACATTGGTACCTCCTACTCCCTAGAGGGGAAGGAGAAGATTCTCGTGGCTCTCTAAGAATACATTGATGTTATCATCTGGGGGTATGAGGATATCAAGAATTATGATACCTCTATCATGACACATACCATCCCCTTGAAACCAGATGCCAAACCTTTCTGGAAGAAGCAAAGGATGGTAAACCCTTTGATCAAACCCCTGATCCATCAGGAGGTCTAGAAATTATTGTCAGCCTAGATCATCTTTCCTATCTGGCATACAACATGGGTTTCCAAACTAGTCCCTGTGTGCAAAAAGAGTGGCAAGATTTGCTTGTGTGTGGATTTATGCAATTTGAACAAGGCCTCCAAGAAGGAAATCACCCTGTCCCATCATTGGATGAGGTGTTGCAAATTGTAAATGGTTCCCAAATGATGTCCTTCCTGAGTGGGTACTGTGGGTATAACCAATTTATGGTTAAGTTAAAAGATAGGATGAAGATGACATTCACCACCAAGTGGGGGATGTTTTCATATCAGAGAATTCCCTTTGGCCTAATTAACATTGGGGCCACATTTTAGAAGGCCATGGACATTGTGTTCGAAGGCATGGTTGAAAAATTCATAATCATTTATATGGATGATTTAACAGTATTTTCCCAGGACAGGCGTGATCATCCCACCCACCTCACTCAGATCTATGAGAGATGTCATTGGTATGGTATTTCCCTCAACCCCAAGAAGTGTATATTTGGGGTTACTAAAGGGAAACTTCTCAGGCATATAGTCTCTGAGAAAGGGATATACATTGACCCTGAGAGAGTTGAACCACTGATTAAATTGCAAATGCCCGACAGTAAAAAGGAAATGAGATCTTTCTTTGGGAAGATAAATTTTGTCTGGTGGTTCATTACCAGATTCACTAAAATTGTCAAACCACTCAATGATATGATGAAGAAAGATACCAAGATTGAGTGGAGCCCCAAAGTGAAGCGATCATTTTCTCAAATCAAGCAGACAATAGTGGAGGCCCCGGTCTTGGCAAGTCTGGACTATTCCCTCCCATTCCACATCTATTCCTTTTCTTTTCTGCATTATGCCACTACATTTTTAACCCAGAAGGTTGAGGGGGAAGAATGATATATTTCTTTCATGAGATCCCCCTTTAAGAACGTCAAATTTTGGTACATGCCACTCGAAATGAAATCCTTTTCTCTAGTTTGGGCCATGAAGAAATTTTGGCACTACATTCTCTAGAGCCATCATCCCGGACCAGGCTATCAAATATTTACTACTACAAAGTGAACTGGGTGAATGACGTGGGAAATAGATGGTCACCCTCCTAGAAAATGATCTTGAAATGCAACCAATGAATATAGTCTAAGGCTAGGGACTATGTAAAGTGATGAAAGAGGCCACCCCAAACATCAAGTGCCAAACTTATACTGTGGAGTCCATCACTCAAGATCCATGGTATATCGATCTGGTGTACCTATTGCTCAACAACAAGTTTTTGGAGGGCCTTCCCCCTATTAAACATCGTGCCCTGTGACTGAAAAGTGCACACTTCATGATAAAAAATGGGATGCTTTTTCACAGGAATTTTGAGGGGATTTATCTTCGGTGCATAGACAAAGACCAAGCTGCCAAAATGATAGAAGAATTCCATGGGTAGTATGGGACTGAGCATGGCTCAGCTAAATCCACTTCCCATCAGATCCTCCAAGCCAGATATTATTAAACCTACATCTTCAAAGATGTTCAAACTCACGTAAGGAAGTGCCACACCTGCCAAACCACCGCTTCTCATGAGAAGAACCTGACAATGCCTCTACAACTGGTCTTTGAAGTTTGACCCTTCGCCCAATGGGCATTCAATTTTATCAGGGTAATAAACCCCAACTCATCCACCAACCACCAGTACATTTTATCTGCTACCAATTACTATACTCAATGGTCTGAGGAAATCCCATGCAAGAACAATACAGTGGATGTAGTCATCAAGTTCTTGGAAGAGAACATTGTCACAAGGTTCGGAATGCCTTTTTCTATCGTATGTGACAATGGTCTGGCATTTTCTTCAGTGAAACTTTTAGAATGGACCTATCAGAGGAAGATCACCTTCAATTTTTCTAGAAACTATTATCCCCAGGGTAATGGCATTGTCGATTCTACCAATAAAAACTTGCTGGAAGTGATCAAACATTTGCTAGAGAAAAGTCCCCGGGACTGGCACCAAAAACTCAGGTTCACCCTTTGGGTGGATCGTATCAGTATCAAGGCAGCCCTGAGAACTTCTCCATTTCACATGGTTTATGGCTAGAGTCCTGTGTTCCCAGTAAAATTACAAATCTGTATCTTGCAATTCATGCAGGAATTCAATGCCCAAGACAACATTGTGGAGGTTTGCCTCTTGAACCTGGTGAGAATGGAAGAACAAAGAGACACAACAATGGAGCATTTTTTGCATCATTAAGTAGTTGTTAAATTATGGTTCAAAAAGAGAGCCCAATACAAATACTTTTGGGTTTTAGACCTAGTCCTTTTGTAGGACAAGGTCCGGGAGAAAAAAGGAAAGCACAACAAGTTCCAAAGGCTCTGGCTTGGACCTTACTTGATCTCGGAGATCTATGGGGCCAACACTTATCATCTCAGCACCATGACTGGAGAAGCCATTCCATTTCCCATCAATGGATAGTTTCTTAAACATTAATTTGAGTAGAGGTGGGAGGTAAGTTTTTCCCAAAGTTGTATCATATGTATATTTTCCTTCCTGTAAAGTTTTTCTCGGCACTCCTTGGGAGTGTCTTGTCCTTGTAAATAGTCGGTGGTCCTCTGGGGCTGTTTTCCTTTCTTTGTTTTGCTTTTGTCTTTGGTTTCTCATTTCTTTGCATGTCTTGTTTTTTGGGTTCCCAACATGTTTCTCTCTTCTTGTAGATAGGTATGCTTCACATGATATCTAGTCCGTGGAATGGTGTCTTATGCATTTTGGTTAGTCCATAATCTATTATTAGCATTGTGGAATTGTTTTGTGCTATGGATTTATTTTATATGCATGGTAAAGGGTTATGGGAAATCTTCATTGGATTCACATCTTGAAAGTCTTGACATCAGTTAACAAAAAATCTAAGAAGAAAGTAATCATATGATACCTGAGAGGAGAGCGGTTGCATTGATTATTGGCTAGGTCCGAAAATCAAAAGAATATCCTGGGTCTAGAACGTCTCTCTTATTCAAAAAATTAAAATGGATGTCAAGGTGAAAGAAGTACCACTATAAAAATTAGCTAAGCTTAAGGTTCATGGTGAAAGAAGTACCGCCTTCCCCATCTTCAAAAGAAAAGAAAGAAAACTAGAGAATAGAGAATTTAGGGATCTAGGAAACCTTGCAAGATATAGCAATTTTGGTTTGATGCACTCAGTGTCATCTCTCTATTCCTCTTGAAAGTCATCGGCTTGATTTTCTTCCAAAGCACACACTTCACAACTGACAAGAGATTGAAGGATTGAATCATGATGAGTCAGATTTTCTCAGACCCTCGCGCCTTGCAAGTAAAATGCTTCATGTAATGATGAACCCCGGTTTTGCTAACCAGAGATTCTGTGATTCTCAAATGCACTAAGGCATTCATCCCAGTGAGTCCCCATTTTTTATTCCCTGCATACCAATCCCTACATTTTGTTAGCAAAATGTTGGGTCCGCCTTTTTCTTTTGGTTCTTCCTTTGTTGATTTTCGGTCTTCTTTTGTTTTATCTGGCCTTTGCCTCTGCGTGGTCATTTTTGTGTTCCCTTTTGGTCTTCCTTTCTTCTAGGCCTTGTCCCAGAGCATTTTATTTCTTTGTGCTAGATGGATTCTGGACTCTGGGATTCTTGTGCCATTAATTCCTCTTTAGTTAGAGGGCGTGATCATGCAGGATTTCCCAGGCCTGGATTCCAGAGGTTTTCCTTTTTCTTGGGACTTGCAGAAGGTATTGGTGCATTTTGACCTAAAAGGTATAAATTGGGTTTCACTTGTCATTTTTACACTTACCATGAAAAAATTACCCTCGAAGTGATTAAGAGCGAATTGTAAGTGCAATTTTCTTCGAGAGATTGATAGTGATTAAAAGTGATTTAGAACTTAGAATTGTGTATGTTCAAGCCATCTTGCAGTGTTCTAAGCGTGTTCATGGGTTTCTAGAGTTGTTCATCTATGGAGCACCTCTCGTGCCCTTCCCTTTGCATTCCTAGTTTTAAGGTAGGCCCTTCTGGTTCTTTGCTTTCTTTTGCTTCACATTTTGTTTCTTTGTTTTTTGGTTTTCATTGTTGCCTCCCATTGGTGGGATGGCTTTGCAGGAAGGTTGTCCACCTTGCATTCATTTTTTGTTTCTATACATTTGTAAATAATGTAGATAATGGGTTAATAGTAGTAAATCTTTGTAAATTTATGTAAGCTTTTGTAAAACGTTGTAAATTGGTTAGTAGTTGGTCGATGACTGTTATAAATTGGTTGGTTCTTCGACCTTTTGTGTAAATAGAGTTATCTAAAGGAAGTTTATGTATTTAGTCTATATATCCCATCACATTAACCCTTCCTATGGAAATCTCACCGTTCCCTCTATATTTTTGAATCCAATTCAAGCTTGCCCACATGGTTTTTGCTAGACTCAAACTCGGCACCTCGCATGTTCAAGTTGCAACCTTTCTCTCTCCTCCCATCACTTTGGCATTGATGGGAGGATTAAATTACCCATGCATGAGCATTTAAAACACTCACAAGTGGCATTCATTCCATCCATGTCAAGAAAACTATCACCTTTAATTCCATTACTCAATTTATTACATGACCATTTGACAACCCACGTCAGCCCAATATGGCTTATTGCCCAGTCACTTTAATAATGACTAGTTTCTCCATAATTTGGGTTCCATGTAATCCCATAACCTTCATCACATTTTTTGCATGGATTAGAACCCCATGGACCCCCAGGTATTGATCAAATTAAAAGCTATTTTTTATTAAATTTTTTAGATTTGATACAAGCTAATGTCTTTTTGAGGACAGGTGTGAAATGGAGATGAAATATCTGGAACTTGAAAATTTATTATATTTAATTACTTGTATTAATGGTTGTTTATTCTTGTAGGCTATCAAAAATCATTAATCAATATGTCATGAGGTAGCTTCCCCTCCCAAAAGTCCATAAATTCTGACCACCTCAACAAGAGCGGCCACCAAGTCAAGGGCCAAGAAAGCACTAGAGAAGCTCCCGCTCATGTCCAAATATCTAAAGGATGGTCTCCTCATGGGATCCAAGGTGGATTATAAGTTACAACTAATCACCAACACAGAGGTCAGCCCATGGGCTGATTTACAGGACATAGTAAGAATAATGTTCACTCAGCATTCCGCCGCAGATAGTATGGCAAAGAACCTGGCTGCCTCCGACATCATCAAAGCCACCTGCTTCCCTTACTTTGTGCAGGCCCTGGAGTTGATCCTAACTCTGGATAAACATTACAACACCAACATATAGGCCATTATACTTACTTCTCCCCTTCCAACAGGATACCCAATGCCCCTAGTATCTCTCGACGTTGCTACTCTAGCTTAGGGATTGGGAATCCCCTAGTTTACTAGTTCTATTGTCATCCCTTGGGCCACTTTGCTACAAGAGTTCACTAATGTACAATAGGCTTCCATGCAGCACCTCAATGCCCATTGGCTGAAGACTCTGAGGAGGGATTATAAGAAGATGAAGTTGAAGATCCCCCGCATAGATTTCAAAGAAAGAATATAGGCAGGGATCATCTTTCTATGCTGGGTCTTTAGTGAATCACATGCCCTAGATTTCTCAGCCTGGATGCATTACTTTTTATACAACATCACCACTAATGGGAAAAATTTTTACTGGGCAGCCATTGTTGCCAACCATGTAGATTTTTAGCTGAACAAGGTCTATGAGACATTGAAGTTCTACATGACTTTGTATGTTCTATGGGCACTGGCACAACAAAGACCCAAAATTTAGGGTTTAAGTACAGTGGGCATCCTTGGGACCAAGCCTGGCCAGAGTGCACCTTGGGATCATTTTCCCCAAATACAATGGGAAACCAACTTCCCCAAATTTTTCCAAGTAAATGATACCTTCATTTACTACAACATTTTGATACCATCTCGGGATGTCTTAGCTATCAAAGGAGGCTATGGCCTTGGTGAGTTCATACAAAAATTATTTTATTCAATTTCACCAGCATTCTTATATTCGGGTGACTGGATTCTCCGGCAAGCCCTACCTATTACCCAAACATTGTGGGGATAGGATTATTTTGATGGAGTTTTACAGGCAAGTCTTGGAGCTTCGTGCACTTTATGGAGTCAATAAAGTTACCTCCATCCCTTTCCCAATCACTTGCGTGAATTACTCTTGCAGTGGCCAAAGAGGCCGATAATGAGTTAAAAAGTCTGGGGATGATAGAATTCTATCTAGCGTGAAACAATTTTGATCCACTCAGCAAAATAAACATAACATTTCCCTGGGCGTCAGCTCCCATGAGCCTCACTTGGAGGATTTTTGGGTAGATTTCCAAGATGACTTCGATGTTCTGAGTCAAAAGTATGAAAGGATGACAAAAGGAATGATGAAGTTCCTTGACCTTCAGACCTTTCCAAAGGACTTTTCAGATAGAGTGACCTTGGAGGACCCATCATAAAAATTATAGGGGATTGATAAGATGGACCTCCCTCTAGTAGATTGGGACACCTGAGAATTTTTGACAATAGAGGACATCACCCAAGGAATTGTGCAGCGTAGTCATGAGTATTTTGCACAAGTATGCATAAAAACCACCCGTCAGGAGGGTCTAGTTTTGTGGGGGTCCACTTCGGCCTTTGAAATGGCTGGACAAAGAAGAATTAAGGTCAAATAAAAGGAGAGCACCCCAATTGGCCCGGTCCTATCCTCATTTCCAGCACCAATAATGGATCAACTCCACACCTAGCTTGAGTCATCCCAACAGTTGGGTGAAACAATGAGTGCCCAACTTTCTCTTGGTCTCCTAGTTACTCTAGTGGGATCTACCCTTCCTTCAGGCTCACCATCACTTGTAACACTTATGAGCTGGGTGGTAAATATAAAGGAGGAGAGTGCAAATATTTTGGACGTCAGGGTCCCACTGCAAATGAGGAGAAAGAAACCAAGGGTGGATAATCCTTTACCAAGCACATATGCAAGCCCCAGGCAATTGGGCAACATTCCTGTGGAGCTTATCCCTTCCTCCCCCAAAGTAGAGGATCATCTGGAGGCCTCCCCTCCCCATGATAGTTTTGATGACATCTTCTACACTGATGACCTGGTAAACCTGTAGGAAGATGTGAAGAGGGCAGTTGAAGAGATCACTGCACAAGAGACAGAAAATATCCATGGGGAGGGAGAAAGGCAAGAAAAAGAAATCACCCTAGAAGAAGAAGCCCAGGCGCAAGAATAGGACAACACACCAAGTGTGGAATAAAAATTGGTCTTAGGGATGGAGATAGAAGGAAGGAAAATACAAGATGAGATACTGATAATGAATGGGAAAATCGGACCCTCGGGAACAACCGTACCCCCAGCCGTCACAATCTAAACACCTCTAGTTACTCTGGGTGACCCGTTACCCCAGAATCCAACATTTGGCAACGTGTTCTTAGCAGCACAACAGCCAGATCCAGGCCAAACACCTTCTCCCCTCTAGAAAATGTGCCCTCAGAGGAGAATATCCTGACAGATAATGTCTAAGGAAACCAACAGCAACAGGACATGGAGGAGAACCCCAAAAACGTGAATACAAATACCATAGGTAATGAGGAAGGCAGGGTTTTCGACACTATAGATGAAAATTCCACTAAGGTGGGAGAAACAAGGAATCCTAGGAGAGGAGAAAAGGAGTCCATAGAGACTACAGTTGCTGAATAAATATGGCCATCCCTTGAAGGAAAACCCGATATCCAAGACTTAGCTATAAGACCACCTCTACCACCACAGTGGCTGGTAGAGTTAAGAAAAAGGAAGGCCTCGACAGTAGTGTGAGCTCCTCTCACTCTGGCTGAAATGATGGCACAAAACCAAGAGGCTCAAAAGCCCAAGAATTATTGAAGCGACGAATCCCCCAGATGCAGAAGAGGCATCAATAGGGGCTATGAAATATATAATCACCAAAGTTTCTCTAGGTAGGAGAGACAAACAGAGAGAATTAGACTTGTTAAAAGAGGCTATTCAAGCAATTGAAGCCCGATATGACAAACAAGCCCAGAAAATGAAGGAGGCAAAAGAAGAAAATGTCAATCTCCTCGGGCTTCTTATAGAATTGATGCAGCCTTTAACTACAATTCCTCTAGAGGCCTCCACCTCTGGAACACCGCTCCTGTAGGGTGACATTGACACGTTGAGAACCATGAAGAAGAAAGTGCAAGATGTCAATGATTGGGTGATAGAAAAAATAGGAGCTGTAAGACACTTCCTGATAGCTACCCTCTCAAACCTCCATGAGGATAGAAACATCTTAGGCCTGCTGAATGACATCGTTACCCAGTGGGAGGGGGAGACTGAAAAGTACAAAGAATAGAGCGGTGAACTGGAAGAAATAATAAACATTGGGGAGGATATTATCATAGAGATGAGAATTTTGGGGGATAAACGTTTCGGGTTCCTCCGGGTCCAACACTCCAAACTTGGTCTCAAAATAGAGATGAGCAAGCAACTGGTAGCGGCCTTGAAGGATAATGTCCTGGCAATTCAGAATTCTTTAAATTCATATGCAACATTTGTTACAAGGGTTTCGATAATCAATCCCTTTAGCACCGAGACCTGTGCTCCCATGGATTTTGATATTGGTAAATTTGATGAGATAATGGAATCATGGTTCCAGACTCCCATAGATTTTGATAAGGTGAAAATGGCACGCCTCACTCGGATGTTGCTCTGGGCACATGATGCCACAAAGATGACTGCAGAATTCAAAGAGGGTGCCTAGGACGCTGACGATCAGTTGGAGGTGGGCAAAGAGCGCCAAGACTATATAAAAGAGATAGACAAAGATGGAATCCTCTAGATCTTGGAGGCATTCAAAAGAGTATAAGGAAATAAATTCCTTCGGTCTCCAGATATTTTTTCCTGCAAGGCAAAGTTTTGCAAATTTGTTATTCTTTGAGTGTAAGCTCCTGGACTCCAAAATTTTGGGTCCAATTTTTGTATTCATTCACAATGATCTGTGTCAAGGTTCCCCAGAGCTGATCGATCACTGTCAAGAATTTAATAAGGGTTAGAGGGTAGGTGATCCATATGATGACATGTCAAGTAGAAGACATGGTTCTGATAGACGTCTTCTTATTCCCCCGAGGCACTGCTCCCACATTATTTACCTAGTGCACATCGAAGACATGGAGCAATGATTTTCATTAATGAGGCATGTAGCCTAGGTTACTGGGCTAAGAAAATTTCTTCTATAAGTACCTCAACTCTCTTCTCTAGGAGGATTCTTCTAGATTTCTCATCTATCTTCTTCTTCTCTCTTGTCAGACCTTTGTACATCTGGAGGTGTTTTTAAGTAGTGCAAGTAGTACCAGCCATGGATAATGTATTATATTTAGCAAGTGTACAGGTAGATTAGGTCAACTTTGTGTATAAATAAGAAGTCCAACTCCATAACAAGGGTTGGAGAAATTGATGATTTTGCAGTCTAGCAGTAATAGAAGCATAGTATTTTTTAGTTCATTGCAGTTAGCATTTTACTTTCAGTTGTTCTCAGTAGCTTAGAATGCTCCCTTGGAGCCATGAATGTACTCTCTAGTGATGCTAGAACATTTTCAAGATAATGAAAGAAGGAGGAACATCTTGTGGCCATGTGTTTTTGTTGTTCTGATATTTGAAGTTAGCAAACATCTTTTGTGCAGTATGTTTTCTTATGTCCTTTGCTCCTATGTTTTAGTTTAGATTAATGATCTTATCTCCCTTTGCTATCAAATGCATATGAATCAATGGTTCATTGTGTATCTGATATTTAGTGTAGTTTTCTTGCATTGGAGCATTGTTTGATATTTGAATATATATTGCATAACTATAGGTAGAAATATATGTCTAACCTTGATATATCTTTTGAATTTTCTTTGATAATCCAAATGCTTTCAGGAAACCCTGTCCCTTTTGAAATCCTCAAAAAGATTATTAAAAACCATCTATCCCCTGAAACAACAGTCACCTGCCCAACTTAGCTCCCCCGCACCGTCGATACCCGACTACCAGGTGCTTGGAGGCTAGGAGTATTCATTCTATGGTAAACCTCTACATGAAAAGTTGGCCGGTATCTCGGTACCCTATGACAACTTATCTCTATTGGGGGAGCCGGTCACAAAGTCCCATCAAAAACATCTAAGTATGTCTTGATACAAGGAGATCTATACTAGAAAAACATGGATGGTATACTTTTTTTGTTTAGATGTATACCAAGCAAAGAAAGTGCTTAAGAACCTTCATGATGGGGCATGTGGGGACATTTTTCAGCAAAGACCACTGCCCATAAAATATTGAATGCAAGACACTATTAGCCTTTTTTGTTTAAAGATTGTCATGCATATATTCATAGATGTGAAGCATGTCAAAAGTTCTCAGGAAAAATCAAATATAATGGTGCATTACCTCTTAATCCCATGTCTATTGAAGAACCATTCTAAATGTGGGGTATAGAATTCATAGGAGAAATCACTGATAATTCTAGAGGTGGACATAAATGGATTTTAGTGGCCACTAACTACTTCATTAAGTGGGTGGAAGCCATACCTACTAGATAAGCTACTAGTAAAGTGGTGGTAAAATTCCTGACTGAAAATATATTGACAAGATTTGGCATTCCTCAAAAAAATGTTTGTGATAATGATATGCGCTTCAGATCTATAGAGTTCACTGAATTTCATGAGAAATATGGAATAAATATTTCTTATTTATCCGCTTATCACCCACAGGGAAATGGCCAAGCATAATCTAGTAGCAAGAATATAATGAAGATCATCAAAAGAATGTTAAACAACAACAAAAGATCATGGGATTCAAAGTTACCACTTGAAATTTGGGTAGATAGAATTACAATTAAGAAGTCTACTAGATATGCACCATATGAACTTGTTTATGGAAAGAAAGCCAATTTAATATTGAATAATTTGTTACCAGTATACAAATTTGTGAATAAAGAGCAGTGGGAAGAGGTGGATTTCATGGAGGATAGATTTCATCAGCTTGTAGAATTGGATGAAATGAGGAATCAGGCTCAAGAGATAAATAATGAATTATATTAGAAAGTGAAGGTTTTGTTTGACAAGAAGACCACAGAAAGGATGTTTTAGGAAGGACATTTAGTTTTGAGATGGAATGTAAAAGATCAAGACAAAGGAAGACATGGAAAATTTGATGCTCTATAGGTAGGTCCCTTTTTCATCATTGGTAAAGGAGGTGAGAATTATTATCTCTTACAAAATTTGGAAGGATATCTTCATGAGCTTCCTGTACATGGTCAGTATCTTAAACCCTTCTTCTCTTGAAAGCTGCAAAAGGCAAATTTTTTCTTCCTTATTTGTACAAATATGTATTGTATTCTTTTTTTCTTCTAATGGTCTGCTTCTCTAGAGATGGTCGGGATCTTGCTGTGTCCAAGTGTGAACACACATCCCCAGAAAGAGCCACTATTTGAACCCATATTTGTAGGTTAAATTTACAAATCTATACAGTTTAGGGAAGTATATTTTATACCATTATCATTATTATTTATCCTTTTAATTATGTCTTTAACTTATAGTTTATTCTTGCATTATTTTAACTCAGGCATTTATCTTACTAACTCGTTCATTTATCTTGTTATTTATGCCAGGGCTTAATTCATGTATTCCTAAGCCTTCATTCTTAAAATTGAATTCAAAAGCTATCCATTTTTCTTGTTTTCGGGGTTTATTTGTGTTAGAATAACTGAGAGGGGGGGGGGGTGAGTCAATGGCCTTAAAAATAATTCTAATAATTCCAACTAAAATTTATATCACAAATATAATATCCTCTAGTTATCTTTCAGTCCTTCAAGATGCATGCCTTTAAGTAATCTAATCAAATATATATTGCTCGGTTAGATATATTGTTTATCCTTTTCTAGCCTTTACCAAGTAGCAGCAATTAAACTTAGTGTTTACGGACCAGTCCTATTTTAGTAATGTGTAAAGAAAAACATCAAATAAATGAACTATATACACATTTGACACATGAATTTTAACGTGGAAACCCTGTTAAGGGAAAACCACTTGGGACCGGTAACCCAAAATTTTCACTCTTCTTAAGTGAGCTCGGTGAAGAGCCAACCCTCTTAAAGGTTACAAAAACACTGTTAAGTGTGACCTTGTTAGAGGATTCAAAACTAATAGTTTGTCTTTTGACCTAGCATTCACTATGATGTCAACAAGAACACCTTTTGATACTCTTGAGTATCTCAATATAATAAGGATGGTTAAATACCACTTAGTTAAGAGATTTTATGAATCAATGGTTAAACTAAAACAATAAATGATTTGTTGAAAAACACAACTTTAACTTGCATATTTTCAGATCTATTGTTAGTCCATAATACCTCTCTAATCAATGTTATCTTTAATTCCTTTTCTCCCCTTCTTTCTTCTTTCTTCTCGGTGAATGTTGTGTCCTCTAATTCTTGGTGTCTGCAAAATTGTTGGCTCTATTCTTTAGCCTTTATGATTAGATCTGCATGAAGACTTCTATCTTCACCAAAATTATATTCAGCATTCCAATTTTCATAATGAATTCCTTGTCTCTTTATATAGACATGATTAGCCACTCAATCTCTTGTCTTTCTTGTTCTTGACGTAGATAGCTTCTTGATCTACAAATCCCGCCATGAATTGCTTTAATCTTTAAATATTTTCTCTAGTTTTATTTCATAGATTTCTCCTTGACAACTATGAATAAAACTAGCTTTAAATCTTCTTCTTATCCTTAGTTTATCTGATCGATGAAAATAAATCAATCAATCAGTTAACTCTAAATATAGCTCTGCCAGCTAAGTAGTTTTGTCATTTTCTAACTCCAGTTGATTTTGGTCATCAACACTTTTTTTTGGTCGGTAACACTTGCTTGAGTACCACTATGTCTCTTGAGTAACACTATCCATCAGTGTTGATTATCCATCGGGAAACACTGTGAACTGCTTGTGGTTCACTATTCTTGGGTAACCCTATCACTTAGTGTATACCTTTACCAACAACAAAAACTTTGTCTCTTTACACCTTCAAGTGTTGTGATAATATGTGTATGATAAATCATAACATATTAGGTTGAAATCAATGAAAACATAATACATTAATTGATTTAATGTCTTGCATTTAATTTCTATAGCTCAGTGATCATCAACTTATCATCTTCAAACATTCATTTAGTTATAGTTAATCAATCTCTCCCTTTGGCATTGATGAAAAAATACTATCAACACAATATGAAATATGTAATGTAAAACATGCCATAACATACCAAACTTATTGTTCTATAACCAATTCAAATATCTGACTCTCGGTAAGCTCTTCAAGCTTAGATTTGATTCTTGCAGAGTGTTTTCCCTTTCTTCATTCCCTTCAATGGATAGGTGCAGCAATTTTGTCTTGTGCTTCTGTCTCTCCCTTTGTTGTAGAATCTCTTCTCCCTTTTCTGGATAGATATGCAATGTGAAATTTTATCCAATTCTCTCCCTTGGATGGATGGTTGTTTCTTTGAATCTTTCTTGGATCTTTCTCTCCCTTTGTAGAAACTTCTTTCTTTAATCTATTCTCTCCCTTTGACTGATGTTCTTTTCCCTGATAGATATTTCATATGGATATATTCCTCTCCCTTTGACAACAATTCCAAACAAAAATATATCATGGGATATCTCTCTCCATCAATAATACAGCTCTGTAGTAGCCAACAATATCTTTGGTGTTCGGTTCAGATAAGTACCTTTTTGTACTGATATGTCTGTGAAGTCCATATCTTAGCTTGCATCAACATGATTGATATTCTAATAATGTGTAGGGTGATGCATCCTCCAAGTCAGGTTAGTGACCAGTAGACAAGGGTCGGACCCCTAGTCTATTCCTCAGGTACTCAAATGTATCTTTTGGCAATGGCTTTGTGAATATGTCTGCTAATTATTCTTTAGATTGTACATATTCTAGTATCACCTCTTTCTCTTGTACTTTTTCCCTTAATTAATGATACTTGATAGCTATGCACTTTGTTTTAGCATGCATCACAGGGTTCTTTGAGATGTTTATAGCACTTGTATTATCACAACAAATAATCACTGGATCAAGAATTTTCATATTCATACCTTTTAGCAATTTCTTGATCCATGCAATGTTAGAGAAATTTGCAGCAACATTCACATATTCTGCTTCTACAGTTGATTGATATATACATTCTTTCTTTTTACTTATCAATGAGACAAGTCTGTCACCCATAAAGAATGCTCCTCCTATTGTTCTCTTTCTATCATCTATGTTTCCAGCCCAATCAACATCAATATAGACTTGTAGCTCAATTTTTCTTTCTTTATTATATGACAAACCATAGTCTTCAGTATTCTTCAGATATCCCAAAATTATTTTAACATCAGTCATGTGTGATTCCTTGGGATTAGCAGAGAATCTTGCAACTATACCAACTGCGTCTGCTATATCTGGTCTAGTATGTACAACATACATTAGTTTGCCAATCATAGATCTATATAAGGTCTGATTTACTTCATTTGTCTTGTCTTCCTTTTTCAATTTTCATTTGGTTTCCATATGTGTTCCAACTGGTTTGGATTCCTCCATTTTGAATATCTTCAAAACTTCTTTGATGTATTCAGATTGTGTGATGTAGATGCCTGCATCCCATTGTAGAATCTGTAGACGAAGAAAAAATTTGATCTCTCCAAACATTGGAATTTCAGATTATTTTCTCATTTCATCATAAAATGACCTCCATAGCATGTCATTACCTCCAAATATGATATCATCAACAAATATCTTAGCAATCAAAATCTTATCATCAGTATCTCCTTTCAAATACAGATTACTATTATCACTTGTTCTAACAAATCCTATACTAATGAGATAAGAGTGAAGTCTTTCATACCATGTTCTCGGTGCTTGTTTCAATCCATACAAGGCTTTGTGTAGTCTAAAAATCATGTTCCTCTTGTTAGGATCAACAAACCCTTCAGTTTGTTGAATATATACCTCCTCTTCTACTATTCCATTTAGAAATGCAGATTTAACATCCATTTTGTATACTTTGAATCCTTTAAAAGAAGCATAAGCAAGTAGAATTATTAGTCCTTCTAGTATACCAATGGGTGCAAAGGTTTCTACATAGTCAATAGCTTCTTCTTGTACATACCATTTGCATACTAGTCTTTCTTTATTCCTTTTGACTTCTCCATTCTCATTCAATTTGTTTCTAAATATCCATTTGGTACCAATGATATTTTTGTCACTCGGTCTAGGTACTAATGTCCATGTTTTGTTCTTCTCAACTTGTTTAATCTCTTCATTCATTGCATTAACCCATTCTTGGTTCTCAAGTGTGATATTTATAGATTTAGGCTCAAAATCACAAATTAAACATCTAGTATTAAGTGACTTACTTCTTGTTCTCATTCCAGCTCTTTTGTCTCCAATGATTTGGTCTTGTGGATGGTGTCTTCCAACATATTTGGAAAGTACATGTTCAGATCTTTTTTCATCATTCTGATCATCATCTTGACCTTCATTTTGATCTTCATCATTGCTCGGTTCAGCATTGTGAGCATTTTCCTGATTCTCAGTGTGTGCAACCTGTTGCTCAGTTACATTGTTCTGTCGCTTGATAGAGTTACATTGTTTCTCGGGCAAGGTGTTTGGTTCTTTATTGTAGAAAAATATATTGTAATATTCTGGTTACTTTATGATTTCCTCATCATTTATCTCAGCAAATTCATCCACTTTAACATTTGCATTTTCTATGATTTTATTAGAGGATTTGTTTAGACATTTATAAGATTTTCTTTTGGTAGAATATCCTATAAATGCTCTTTCATCACTTTTAGAGTCAAGTTTTCTATTTCTCTCATCTTTCAATATATAACATTGACTTCAAAAATTTTTAAAGTAACTCACATTTGGTGTGTATCCATACCATAGCTGATAAGGTATCTTATTGGTGTCTTTCTTCAATTGAACTCAGTTTAGTATATAGACAATAATACTTATAGCTTCTCTCTAGAATGTTTGTGTGATGCCTTTTTCAATCATTTGTGTTCTAGCACAATTAAAAATTGATCTATTCCTCCTTTCAAAAATCCCATTTTGTTGTGGTGTTCTCAGTGTAGATACATGTCTTGTAATTCCATGCTCATTACAAAAGTTAATGAATTCATCAGAAACAAATTCTCCTCCTCTATCTGATATTAAACATTTTAGTTCTTTTCCACTTTTGTTTTCAACTATAGCTTTATACCATTTTAACATCTTAAATGCTTCAAAATTATCTTTTAAGAACATGACAGTCATCATCCTAGAATAGTCATCAACAAATAGAATGAAGTATCTATCACCATAATAGATTCTTGTTATCATTGGTCCACATAAGCCAGTATGGACTAACTCTAGAATAGCATTAGATGTGTAGGTTTTTCTCTTGAAACTAGAATTTTTTATTTTTCCTTTTTGACAATTCTTGCACATGACATGGTCGGGTTCTGACATACTCGGTAAGCCTCTTACTTTTCTTTTCTTTCTTATCCTAACCATGTTGTCAAAATTCACATGACATAAGCTTTTATGCCACAACCAAATGTCTTCATTTCTAGCCAATAATCAAGTCATCTCAATCTTATCAAGATAGAATAGGTTACCTTTTGTTTATTCACCAGTACTGATTAGCCTTCCTATTCCATTATAGATCTTTGCCCTTTTGTTCTCAAATGCAACTCGGTTTCCTGTGTTATTCAGCTGTGAAACACTCAATAGAATATAGTTAAGTCCTTTCACCCAATATTCATTTTCACATATGATCAAATTATTAAAGATGATGGTTCCTTTTTCTTCAACTGGACAAGGTGAGTTAATACCAATCCTAACTGATCCACCATTATAATATTCAAAATTTTCAAACTTTTCCTTATCTCCAGTCATATGGTGAGTACATCCACTATCAATAATTCATAAATTATTTTTTCTAACTTTAGATATGAGTGCAGTTTCAACATACCTTTCTTCTTCATCTGAATTATCCTTCATAATAACAAATACTACCTCAATATCTTCATCAGATTTGGTGTCAGTATTTTTAGCTTTGTTCTCAACCAGCTAACAAGCCTTCTTGCCTTTGTCCGTGTAGTCTCGGTTATCTCTTCTGTCATAGTGTCGGTTGCTTCTATAGTCCCGGTCATTAATTTTGTCAAACTTCTTTTCATAATATTTCATGTCATTATTTCTTTCATCTTTTCTCTTGTTAGGGCATCTAGCAGAAAAGTGTCCAATTTCTTTATAATTAAAAATTACCAATGGTAATTCACCTTTGTATCTTCCTTTACCTCTTTGCAATCTTCTAGCCATTAGTGCTTCAATTTCATCAAGTTCTTGTTCATCAATATCACTTTCACTATCATTTCTCATAGTGTGTTTATGACTTGATTTACTTATTTTCAGAGAATATTTGAATGCAGACTCAATAGTTGGTAAGACACTATTTTCATAGTTGTTCATCTCAAATTAAATAAGTCTACCAATCAAACTATCAAGAGTAACATTGTTATTTGCTACTGCTCTAATTTCTTGAATTGTAGATACTCTAATAGCATAAACAGGTAGTAAGGTTCTCAGAATTTTACTTACCACTATTTCTTCCTCAAGTACTCTTCCTACTCCTCAGATAGCATAATAAATTCTTTGATCCTGCTACTGTACTAAGTGATGTTCCCTCCTTATGTAATTCTTAGGTCATAAAACTTTCCTCTTAGGCTTTCAGCTTTATCTCTAAGCACATTTGTATCTCCTCCATGTACTAGCTTGAGTTTGTCCCACATTTGCTTTGCAATGGTGCATGTTTTGACATCTTCAAATTCAACAGCAGATAGTGAAGAAGCAAGTTCTATCATCATAGAGTTGTGTTCATGTTTATCTATCAATTGATCAATAGCCAGAGGTCTAGTAGGTGCAACATATTCAACATCCAAGTATTGTGTGACATCATTTCCAATAACTTGATGACATGTAACTGATTGAATGTTTGATAATGTTAAGTTGAAGATGATGCAAGACATTAAAACAGTTAATGGTTTGTATTGTCATTGATGTCAACTTGATATCATCTGTACGTTCATGTACATAATGCCAAAGACTTTAGAGAATCAATGGAACAATGATTATGCTTTCAGAAATGCATAAAAGTCAAGTATTCACTAAGTGACAGACAACACCGACGGAGTGCACATCATCAGTAAAGGCAGAGAAAAAGTCACAGTGATGCCTGAAAAGTAGAAGAAAGTGTTGCCCGACGAAGCAGAATCACATGATGCCCGATGAACTAAAAATAGAGTTGCCCGATGGAAGGAGATCCCGAAGTTAACTGGAGTTACACTGACAGAACTGCAGAATTGACCGATGAAACAGAGAGTTCAGAAAATGACAAAATATCTAGCTGACAGAGCTTAAGGATAGACTTAACTGGTTTTTTAATTTTGTTTATTCGACCATAGTTAATTAATTGATTTAAAGAAGATTTATACAGTTGGAAAGAAGATAAATAAGAGATAAATTAGGAGTTAAATCCATAAATCAATTTGGCTGGATTGTTTTTCACTCCAAGAATCAAGAATCGTGAATTAAGGAATATCATGTCTATATAAGAGAAAAGAATAATTCATTTCTGTAAGAAATAAGATACACGAAAGGGGAGTGAATAGAAAGAGGATGTTGAAGAGAAACTGGTGAAGGATAAACTTCATACAGTCATGATCAATCAAGCTAAGGGAGAGCTAAAGAATTCTGCAGACACCGATGAACAATGAAGCACAACATCATAGAGTAGAAAGTGTGGAGCACAAAGAAATTGAATTGATACATTGATCAAAGAGGTATTATACTTAAATAGATCTGAAAATATGCAATTCAAAGTTGCATTAGAAACATATCATAGTGTTTCAGTTTAACCATTGAAGCATCAAGTCTCTTAACAGAGCAAGACTTAACAGTCTTCTATAATTGAGGCATATCCTAACAGATTACCAAAAAGGTTGATTAATGAAAGTAGCATTGAATTTTCATAAAGCCTATTGACAGCCTAAGAAGGAGGTTGATTCAAGGATGGTAGAAAGAATTTCCTAAAGCCTATTGACAGTCTAAGAAGGTGGCTGATTCAAGGATGGTAGAAAAATAGATTCCAGATACTAAGTGACAACCTATATGTATAAAATCCTCTAAAAAGGTCTCACTTAACAGTGTGTTTGTAACCTTTAACAAGGTTGGCTCCTAACAGGGCTCACTTTAGAAGAGTGAAAATATTGGGGTACCGGTCCCAGTGATTTTTTTCCCTTAACAGGGTTTCCACATTAAGATCCATGTGTTATGTGTGTATGGTTTATTACTTTATTGTTTTACATTTTACATATGCATTTCTGGATTGATTGATATACTCTACATATTTACTAAGTATCGGTAAATAATTTTTACTGCTTATCGGTTATCAAGGAGAATAAGGACAGACAGGGTAAACTGACACAGTTAATTATTTCAAGAATTTCAAGGCATGCATCTTGTAGGGACTTAATAATCTGAGGTGTATTGATTGGTGGATTAAATTTTAAAGGATAAATTGTTCAGGCCACTGATTCACCCCCCCTCTCAGTTATTACTAACATAACTGATAGATGGATTCTTATCCTTCTTTTCCATGATGCAAAGTTGTCTTTGTTCAACTTAGTTACATACCTTTTACTCATCTTGTGATCTTTAGCTTGAGTCTTTAAACTCTCTTCCAAGTACCAAATCTCTGATACAAATTGTTAGAATAACTGAGACAAGGGGTGAATCAGCGACCTTAAAAATAATTCCAACCAAAATTTATATCACAAATATAATATCCTCTAGTTATCTTTCAATCCTTCAATATGTATGCCTTTAAGTAATCTTATCAAATATATACTGCTCGGTTAGATATATTTTTTGTCTTTTCCTAGCCTTTACCAAGTAGCAACAATTAAACTTAGTGTTTACCGACCAATCCTATTTTAGTAATGTGTGAAGAAAAACATCAAAGAAATGAACCATATACACATTTGATACATGGATTTTAATGTGGAAACCCTGTTAAGGGAAAAACCACTTGGGATCGGTAATCCAAAATGTTCACTCTTCTAAAGTGAGCTCGGTGAAGAGCCAACCCTGTTAAAGGTTACAAACACACTGTTAAGTGTGACCTTGTTAGAGGATTCAAAAATAATATTTTGTATTTTGACCTAGCATTCACTATGATGTCAACAAGAAAATTTTTTGATACTCTTGAGTATCTCAATACAATAAGGATGGTTAAATCCCACTCAGTTAAGAGATTTTCTGAATCAATGGTTAAACTAAAATAGTAAATGATTTGTTCAACAATACAACTTTAAGTTTCAGATTTTCAGATCTATTGTTAGTCCATAATACCTCTTAGATCAATGTTCTCTTCAGTTCCTTTGCTCCCCTTCTTTCTTCTTTCCACTCGGTTAATGTTGTGTCCTTTGTTGCTCGGTGTCTATAGAATTCTTGGATCTTTTCTTCAGCATGTATGATCAGATCTGCATGAAGACTTCTATCTTCAACAAAATTATATTCAACATTCCAATTTTAATAATGAATTCCTTGTCTCTTTATATAGACATGATTAGCCACTCAAATCTCCTTTTCTTTCTTGTTGTTGACGTAGATAGCTTATTGATTCAAAAAACCTGCCATGAATTGATTTAATCTTTAAATATTTGCTTTTGTTTTATTCCATATATTTCTCCTTGACAACTATGAATAAAACTAGCTTTAAATATTCTTCTTATCCTTGGTTTATCTGATCGATGAAAATAAATCAATCAATCAGTTAACTCTAAATATAGCTCTGCCAGCTAAGTAGTTTTTTCATTTTCTAACCCCAGTTGATTTTGGTCATCAACTCTTTGTTTTCTCGGTAACACTTGCTCAGGTACCACTATGTCTCTCAAGTAACACTGTCCATTGGGAAACACTATGAACTGCTCGGGGTTCACTGTTCTCAGGTAACCCTGTCACTCGGTGCCTTTACCGACCCCAAAAACTTTTTCTCTTTAGATCTTCAAGTGTTGTGACAATATGTGTATAAGAAATCATAACATATTAGGTTGACATCAATTAAAATACAATACACTAACTAATTTAATGTTTTGCATTTACTTTCTGTAGCTTGGTGATCATCAACTTATCATCTTATAACATTCAATCAGTTATAGTTCATCAATTTGATACCTTTATGCAAATATGTTCGATAAAATTGAAACAAGGATCAATGGATGGCGCTATTCCTTAATCAATAAGATTCTTTTCATTTAGTCATCGAGGCATTGCACAATGTTGCCACATGTCTGGGACCCACCTTTTCTAAGAAATAAAATGGAGAAAGATTTGTGGTTGATTTTTGATAAATATCAAACTTCATCAATGGTCGACGTGTTTCCTTAAAGAAGAAGATGTAGATTATTTAACCTCCAAGGCATTACACATGATCAATGTGTGTCCCAAACCCACTAGATTCTCATCGATAAAGGACAAAGATCTATGGTTAAATCCAATGAATTTATACTAAGATCTATGGTAGGTGTTATGCCTCAAGGCCTAAGATGAAAGATCTTTAACTATCAAGGTAAAATGACAGTGTGACACATGTTATGGGTCCTCCAACATCTGAGGGTGAGATAGGAGGGATACAAATGAAATCACATGATTGGACGGACATGATGATAGGGTTTCACATCAGATTACAAGGCAAGATTAAAAGATGAGCCACTAAAAGCCTCATCATTTAACACATGATTTTAATTGATGATGATGATTTAACCCAGCCTTAAAGGTGACCAATTTTTAAGAAAATAATTGAGGGTTAATTGATGATTAAGTTCATGGAGATCGACAATAGGCATTATGCCTCAAAGAAGGAGATGGAGGATCTTTAACCATTGAGGCATTGCGACATGTTGACACGCGCCCTGGACCCACATAATTTGAGGGATGCAATAATTGTTGGAAAGTAATAAATTTTGTGTAAATGTGATTTAATTTTTGGTTGTCATTTATGGAAACACATCTGGGTTTTAGACCGATTCTAGAAAAGATAAGTTTTGGTGATTCAGAAATAAACTAAGTGTAGAAGCAGAGATACAAAAGTGTTTTGGGTGTCAAAGATTGAGATCGATGATTTAGGGAAAGAGAGCTTAGAGGAAGATAGTATGGGGTATGTATGACCTCCACCTAAGATTTATTTTGTTTTGGTTGATTCTATAGTGAGTTAGATAGAATTGAAGACAGACAGACTGCAACAGAACAGTGAAACAGAGCAGTTTGACAGTAGAAAAGATTGAGGGAGTATGGCTCAGACTCCAGACAATTGAAGTTGTATTTTGGTTGTTGATAACCTCCACATTGACTATGCAAGAGCGTTGACTATTCATTTAGTGTTTACTATATTAAATGTATTTTGTATTGAAGGTCGACTTAGTAATATTTGTAATATTCATACTGAGAGCCAACTTTGTAAAGTTGTGAGATATATATGTAAGATATTTTTGATAAAGATGTGTGTGTAAGTTGGACAGTTGGATAAGTTTTTGAAGTGAATAGAAGAGAAGAGAAGGAAAAAGATCACTGAAGAACATTAAAAGAACTATCTAAGCACCAGTGTTGCTTGTTTTTGTTCATGACTAAGAACACTTTGTAACCTAAAATATATTGTAAGAGTTGTAAGCTCAGTTGGCCCCTAACAGGGTGTTATGAACCTTTAACAGGGTTTTTATTCCTCTACCAACAAAATATACTATGTAATATTCAGCTCCTAACAGGGCTAGGTCTCCTTACAAGGACATTATACTTTAGTGCATGCTTGTGGGTACCATCCCCACCGGGGTTTTCCCTTGGCTAGGGTTTACTTGAAAACAAAATATGGTGTTATGAGTATTGTGTCATTTGCTTATGTTCTTTTATTTACAGAAATTTTATGGTTAATATTTAAATGGTTGAAGAATTTATTAAAGTACTATAATACTAATTCATCCCCCTCTTAGTATTATCCAATCCTAACAATTGGTATCAAAGCTTTTGGCCCTTGGAGAGAAAGTCTAACAGCTTGAGGGAGATCATAATGGATTTGGACAGTTTGCAAGAACACTTTTATGCTGCACTTGAAGACCTTGATAAAGAAAAAGTAGAGAATGGAGAATTGAGATTCAACATGTGAAGAGCTGAGAAATTCATAAAGAAACTCAAAGATCAACTTGAGCTTTCCAGAAATCAAAGACAAGATCTTTTGGTTCAGATAAAAGAGGATTTAGATGAATATAGTTCAGATAAGGTGAAGCAACTAAAAGAAGAGAATGAAACTTTGAAACCTAAAAATGAAACTATGGATAAAGAAATACAGGTACAGAAGGATGCAAAGAAGAAATTTGAAGAAGATTTGAACAGTACATTAGATCAAATGAAGAATGAGGCTGACAACTACAAGAACAAGTATCTAGAAATGGAGAAATATAATCAAATTATAAAAGGTGAACTTTTTGAAGAAAAGAATCACATTGAGAAAATTCACACCAGCAGTGATTTGATTGATGAATAGAGAGACAAACAGAAACCTAAAGGTGATATGACTGGTATTGGCTTCAATGAAGCTGAATGTTCAAAGAATCAAGAAGAAAAATCAAATGAGAAGATAGATACTGAGAAAACTTCTTTTGAAGAGCCTAAAGAACATATCAGACCCTTCAGAGGTAAATTCTTTGGCTACAACAGATTTGGACACCTGAAGAGAGACTGCAGAGTTAATGCCCCTTTTAGAACTTTTATGGTTATTGTTTTAACTATAATGGATATGGGAACAAGAAAGCAGAATGCAAAAAACCTAATCAATCAGGATATAGACAAGATAATGGAAGAGAACCTACAGTGAAACCTACATGCTACAAATTTAATAACATTAGACACATTGTGAAGTATTGTAAACTGCAAGTCAATCAGGAAAGAAAACCTCCTATATGTTACAAATGCAATAATCCAAGACATATAGAGAAATTTTATAGGCATAATGGATCAGACAACAGAAGAGTACCACCTCCTATGAACTCACGGAAGAATGGAAATGATATTGGTAAGAGTGTGGCAGATGTGAAGAGTGATTTTGAAAGTTTTCTCAAGAAGGCAGAAGATAGCAATAGTTGTAAGATATGGAAGATAAAAGAAACTAATGAGACATCAATTCAGGGAGAGTCAGTAGAGGCTACTAGATCTTGGCCTGATGGTAGCAAGACATAATTGACCTAATTGCCCGATCATGGCCTTAGGGGGAGCATTGGATACATACAAAAATATATATCCTTCCCCTAAATTTTTTGGATTGAGCTCGTGCGAGCTTGGGTATAAGCTTAGCCGACATCATGGTGTACACATCTAAGAGTGCAACATTAGCTGACACACATAGTTTTTTTGCAAGATCTAACAGTCAACTGGACAGTTTTAAGTGAGAGTGAGATTCATAACTTTACTTGTATAAAGCACCACTTAATGAATTATCTCTTTACTATTTTATGAAGAGAGAGATAAGGAAATCAGAGAGCGGGGAAGTTCAGATTATTCTACATTGGCCATGTGTGATCGATTGAAGGATAAACTCAGAATTTAGTGAAAGAAAGGTATTTTACATCATCTAGCCGTGGATGCACCTATTATTTTCAATGTTATAGATAGACCTAGGTATAAATTTAAGAAAAATTTGTTCAAATCATGCGAAGAGGATCCAGAGGGAGAATTTTCCCAAACCCCGTATGGCGTTTTACATGTAGAAGATATTAGGGTTTACATACAATGTAAGTATGACATACTTTGAATTGATGATATATCAATTGAGATGGAGTATATGACTAACAAAGGAGTCATGTGAGAAGAATACAAACATATCAATAAATTGAGCATAATGAAAATTCTATATTTATGTGAATTTGATGAAGATGAATGGTTCAAAATACTGTTAAGTAGGGTTCATGATCATTTTATCAGGATTGGTGATCAACCTGTGAATATTTGTAGTGACCTAATTCATGAAATCACTGGATTGGACAACACCAAAGTCATCCCTATTATGGAGAAAAATGTGAAGAAAGAAGTTGAAACCCTAACTCATTCCAAATGGGACAGATGGGAAATGATAGTAAATGACATCTTTTAGCAAGATGTAATATTGATTGCGATGATACTTGGGTACAAGTTCTACTACAGTAGCAGACCTAATTTAGTATCTACAGGAGTCATCATGATGGCATGGAGAATGGTGAAATAAAATGTACATTATAATCTATGCGAAGTTATGGCACAAAAATTCCTTGAGAATGTAAATCTTGTGAAGAAGGACAAATCAAAAACCTTCAAATTTGGTTCATTGTTGATGCATATGTTCATTCATATTGAGCACAAGTTTCTTGGTTTATATCCTAGTGGCTGGAAGTCTGGAGTACCCACTGGCATATTGATTCCACAGAGCTACAAAAGACAAAATTCTACTTGGGTTGATGGTGAATTATTTGGTATGATCAAGATACTATAGAGACAGATGAAGACAAGGTACTGAATACATGAAGACATTGTTGAGAAACACAAAGCTACAATTTGTTTCATGGTTGAAACTGATTATGTTTTCTTTGAAGCAGTCATACCCAGGAAGAAATGGTGTTATTCCATAGGTTATGAAGTAAGTTCTAAGGTACTTACCATGCAAGTAGAACATGTCCTTGCATTAGAGATTAATACAATAGAGAAAAGATGGGGAACTTATGAAGAAAATTCAGCAAAAGTGAGAGAAGAACAGACCAGAGGTCTGAGGAAGAGAAAGATAGAAAATCTTGTACATGAATGGGGAGTTAAAGGAGGACTGATAGAAGAGGAACTTAAAGAAGTCAAAAAGAAGATGATAGAAAGGTCACTTGGACCTGCAAGTGGAAGTACTATAGCCCCTCCCACTCCTGAGGTAATCATGGTAGACATTCCTCCTCCTCCTCAACAACAAACATCACAAGCTGAAAATGTCACTTCTAGAGTAACAAGATCAAGCATGCATACATCACCTAAAGAGTAGGGCACAATAAGAGAAGAGAAGAAAATAGAAAAACACATTTGGAAACCTGACTTGAAGATGCTAGAGAAGAGAGCATTAGAGCAAGGCAAATTGGTTACAATTGATAAATATTATAACGTGTATGAAGAAGCATACAAACTAAGTTTCCTCAGTGACTTCATCATATTTCCTCTCCATGATTTTCAATAATTTCACCTTGGTCCTTATTAGAGGTTTAAGTTCCTTGTATATTTTTTCCCTTTCTTGGACTGATATCAGAGGCAACATGTTATCTATTTCTTGGTTTTTGATTTTATCATATTCAATTTGTGCAACATGTTTTCTTATTTCCAATCTCTCATAAAGGTCTATGGGTATGCTTCCTTCAATCTCTAATAGTGTCTTCTTAAAATTAAGTAGGTGCTCTATCACAATGTCTTCAATCTTAGAAGGCACTAGAAAAGATACTGATGAGTACTACCTCTAGCAATCCCTCACCTCCTAAGACCACATCGCCCACACAATTGGAAATGGGTGAGAGATATAAGGAAACAGAGACATCTATTGAGAAGAGAAAAGGAGATCCATCACCAATTTTCTATGTTTCTGGTGTAGTAGTAACTCTTGACAACTCTCAAGATGAGAAGGACCCTTTTTAAGGGAATATGGATACTTCTATAGCAGATGAGGCAGAACAAAAGAAGGAAGAGGAACATAAAATGGAAGAGGAACAAAAGAAGGAAGAAGAGCAGAAGGAAGAAGGAAAGAAGAAAAATCAGAAATAGGATGAAAAGAAAGAGGTAAACACATCATCCATTTCATTGTTGGCAAGCAGTGATGTAAATGTTGACAACATGGATGAAGTAGAGCTAGTATAACTGGAATTTACTACTTTGAACAAAGCAAAGGAAAGGTCAGAATAGAAAGATACAAGAAGGCAAAAGTAATCACAAGAGAAATTGATATTGTAAACAAATTGCTTCCAACACCTATTTTTTCCAGAATAAAGATGACATTGAGAATTTGAGAATCACACTTGATGAATTTGATGGGCACTATGAGAACCTACTGAAGATAGTAGAAGAAAAGGCAGAGAAGACCTACTCAGATAAGAAGCTAACATTAGTCTGCAAATCTATAACATGGGATTTAGGCACTGTGAAGACCTTCTTGACAAATGCAATAAGCTGCATTGGACATGGGAGAAAATTGTTTAGTTATTGCATGAATCCAATAAGGCATATTCAAAATGTAGAAGACATTATTGCCAAAGAGAGCGCAACTCTGAATATTATGATGGATGGTTGTGAAACATCTTCACAGTCCACAACAAAGCTAGACAAAGAAGTCACAAGGATTTTGGCTAAACTCAGTGTACTAGATAATGAGAAAGGCAGAGAATTGACAAGGTTCAATTTACTGAAAAGCTTTATCACTCCTAAGTTATCAATACTTGAGGTTCATCTCTCATACTTGGAGAAAGTGACAGATTCACTGGATAAATCTTTTCCCATAGACTTGAAAGAAGCTGAGACCACATAATTTTATCTGAATAGCTTAATTAACATTAGCCAAATTTTGTTCAAGACATGGACTGTAGAAGTGAAGATCTTGGAAGATTCTTTTGAGGATATTATGAAACTGGTGAGCAAGAATTAAACCTTTTGTTGTATATGCACCTTTTTAATTGTTGTAAAAGGGGGAGAAGAGAAGAAAAAAATATAGATATTATATAGAGGAGAAAAGAAAAGAGAAAAGAGAAAAGAAAGATTATAGAGGAGATAGATTAGTTGGAACACTTTTTTTTTTTTTGACAAGTGTTGCCATCAATGACAAAGGGAGAGATTTTTGGCAAGTAATCAATTTTGTGTAAATGTGATTTAATTTTTGGTTTTCATTTATGGCAACACATCTGGGTTTTAGACCGATTCTAGAAAAGATAAGTTTTGGTGATTCAGAAATCGACTAAGTGTAGAAGTAGAGATACATAAGTGTTTTGGGTGTCAAAGATCGAGATCAATGATTTAGGGAAAGTGAGCTTAGAGGAAGATAGTATGGGGTATTTATGAACTCCACCAAAGATCAATTTTTTTTTGGTTGAGTCTACAATGATTTAGACAGAATTGAAGATAGGTAGACTGCAACAGAATAGTGAAACAAAGAAGTTTGATAGCAGCAAAGATTGAGGGAGTATGGCTTGGACTCTAGACAATCAAAGTTGTATTTTGGTTGTTGATAACCTCCACATTGACCATGAAAGAGCTCTGACTATGCATTTAGTGTTTACTATATTAAATGTATTTTGTATTGAAGGCTGACTTAGTAATATTTGTAATATTCATACTGAGATCTAACTTTGTAAAGTTGTGAGATATATATATAAGATATTTTTGATAAAGATTGTGTGTATGTAAGTTGGATAGTTGAATAAGTTGTTGAAGTGAATAGCAAAGAAGAGAAGGACAGAGATCACTGAAGAACATTAAAGGAACTATCTAAGCACTAGTGTTGCTTGTTTTTGTTCATGATTGAGAACACTTTGTAACCTGAAATATATTGTAAGAGCTGTAAGCTCAGGTTTCCCCTAACAGGGTGTTATGAACCTTTAATAGGGTTTTTATTCCTCTAACAAGGAAATGTACTATGTAATATTCAGCTCCTAACAGGGCTAGGTCTCCTGACATGAACATTATACTTTAGTGCATGGTTGTGGGTACCATCCCCACTGGGGTTTTCCCTTGGCCAAGGTTTCTTTGAAAACAAAATATGGTTTTATGAGTATTGTGTCATTTGCTTATGTTCTTTTCTTTACAGAAATTTTATGGTTAATATTTAAATGCCTGAAGAATTTATTAAAGTACTATAATATTGATTCACCCCCCTCTTAGTATTATCCAATCCTAACAATCCTTTAAATCTTGGAAATCATCGATGGCAGGCATGTTTCCTCGATGGAAAGATGAAAGAATTTTATCCATTAAGGAATTACATGATGATTCCATGTGTCTTTGATAGATAGAGGATTGTAAATTTTGGGCAACGACGTTGACAGGGAGTTTTCTTTAATATTTATTTCTTTAAATATATTTTATAGGGTTTATATACTTAATTAATACATCGTCGACATGCTGGGTTTTTGAAGGTGGAAAAGCATGGAGTCATCTGCCGAAATAACAAAGAAAATTTGATGAGATACTAGAAGAGGATACATGCAGACATACTTGGAGGAATTTTTAAGAAGATGATCGACAATGTCGACATGCCTGTTTTCAATAATGATGATCTTCAACATGCTAGGGATGATATACACTGTCAGATGTAGAAATAATTGATAAATACATTTGGTTGAAGTACTATGATAATGAAATGTCATCATTTGATGATTTGAAGGTGAATTACCAAGGATTTATTAAGCAGTTATGGTTGAAACTTAATTGGTTGACAACTATTCTTAACAAGGATGATTAGTCATTCCTTAAAATGTAAAAAATGTTTAGCTATTGATTTAGGGATTAGGTTTTAGTTACCAAGAGGCACATCGGTCTGAGGCTTATTTGCATCCTTTGGACTACATATAAATAAGGATACCAAGACCATGTGGATAGAGAATCATCATGCTTACTATAGTCAGATTGGATAGTTTTGATCAACAACTGTAACATGAACGTAAATGTAACATTTTTCCAAAATCAATAAAGATAAGTTCCCTTTTTCTCTCATCTGTGGGAATTGATTCATTCTCATTTTCAATTATTCCCTTGGATAAAATCTATACATTTTCTTCAAAGTGATATTTTGATGTTTCATATTCCTGATTAAGTTCATAGTTTCTATTGTCAATTTCTCTTTTCATCTTGAATGGTTAAATTCAATTGATTGTGGCCACAATCAATCAGTCTATCATTTTAAAAGTGATATTCAATTGAGATAACTATGAGTTTATCTTAAGTTATATGCTCATTTCATAACACCTTTGAAGTGATTTTTGTTCTTGTAAACTATCTCTAAGGTTGTACATAGGGTTAGGATGATTTTGAATCTATTTCCCATGATAGATTAAGGCACTAGTCTATATGCATATTGGATTATGGCTATTTTAGTTCATTGTTCATAGTTTTGGGATAATCTTTCCTTCTATCCTTTTTAATTCATATTCATATCTACAAAAAATTGTTGGAAATGAGTTGAGTAACTGAGAGGGGAGGGGTGAATCAGTTACCAAAAAAAAAATCCAAGTCCCTTAGATGTCTTAAACAAATTTTTCATTGTTTCTCAGTTAACACATATATTCTACTGTCACCCGGTTAACATAGAAAATCTTAAGATATTAACTGTGATTATCCTTTAGTAATTAATTGCATAAACATAAGCCATAAATCAAATGAAATGTACACATATAACACCAATATTTAACGTGGAAAACCAATATGGGAAAAACCACCAATTGCAACTAGTCATTGTTTTTCACTCTTCTGAAGTGAGCCCTATTAGGAGCCAACCCTGTTAAAGGTTACAATAACACACTGTTAGGTGTGACCTTGTTAAAGGATTTAATCACCCTGTTAGGAGTGGCCTTGTTAGAGGTCTTCAAACACTTCAATGTAGAAATTTCACCTTGTGAGAGGATTTACAAAAGGCTGTTAATTCTACTCTGTTAAGAGATATTGATCACTGCTACAATTATTAGAAAGTAACAATGGATTGACTTGTTTTGATAAGAAACTATCTTTGTTGATTTAGACATCTATTCTGGATTTAATTCCTTGATCCTCACTGATTGGATATTCTATTACAGTTCTGTGTGTTCTATCCTCAATCATAATCCCATCTGATTTTTCCTTCACTCTTCATGTCATAAACACGTATCTTTTTTTTCTTCTTGTCTCTTATCTGACACATTCAATCCAAAATTGACCTTATATATATATGATAAGCCTTGTCAAGTCGGCCTTAATATCCTTCCAAATAAATAATAAAACTCATGTTTGTCAGCTGCATATAATCAATTATCCATAAAATATAAACTATTGTTAGTAAGCTAACACTAATTGTTTAAATAGGTCAATACTGAAATCCTTCAATGCCCGACCAACACTATAATGCCCGAGTGAAATCAGTTAGAACTAAAAAATCACTTTGGTCCTCTTCAATGCCCAAGGGTGCTTGGCATGAATTGACTATACTCAGATAGGATTAGACATTTGTGTAAACATCACTATACTTATGTAAACATCAATGATAATACACAATTGAATAATTATCATCAACAATCTCCCTCTTTGGCATTGATGACAACGCAACATGTCATAATATAAAGAATTATAGAGAAATAGACATAAGAATGAAATTTTTATTAATTTCCTTAGTTTCATTATGATTCTCATCCAAAAACTCCCTTTGTCTTCAAATTCACTATAATACAAATTTCTCCCTCTTACATTAATCTTTGTTTCTAATTAAGTTTCTCCCTCGATAATCTTTATGACATCAATAACTCTCCCTCTTTGAAAACCATTGCCAAAGACACCAACTGATATATAAATCCAATGAAGTTGTAATGTACCTATTTTTACTGACTCATATGCAATAAGCTCTAAATATCCACATCAACATGTTAAGTCTATTCTGTAGCTCGGTTGATGCATCACTAAACTGTGTTTTAGTGAGCCTCAGTTAGGGGAATTACCCCTAGCTTTCCTCTAAGATACAAAAATGGATCCTTAGGTAATGGTTTTGTGAATATGTCTTCAATTTGTTCTTTAGTATTCTCATATTCCAATCTTACTTCCTTTTCCTGAACCAATTCCCTCAAGAAATGATACTTTATTGCAATATGTTTAGTCTTAGGATGCATCACAGGGTTCTTTGTGATTTTAATAGCACTGGTGTTGTGACAGTAGATAATGACTGGTTCTTTGATTTCTTCCTTCATACCTAACAACAGTTGTTTGAACCATATAATATTTGAACAATTTACTATTGCAACAACATACTCTGCTTCTACTGTAGACTGAGAAATGTTGTTATATTTCTTGCTTGTCCAAAAGACTAACCTCTTTCCAATAAATAATTCAATTGGAAAGTGATCAATTTTGTGTAAATGTGATTGAATTTTGGTTTTCATTTATGGAAACACATCTGGGTTTCAGATCAATTCCTATAAATATAAGTTTTGATGATTTAGAAATCGACTAAGTATAGAAGCAGAGATACAAAAGTGTTTTGGATTTCAAAGATTGAGATCGATGAATTAGGGAAAGAGAGATTAGAGGAAGATAGTATGGGGTATGTATGACCTCCACCTAAGATCAATTTGGTTTTGGATATGTCTATGATGAGTTATAAATAATTTAAGTCAAATAGACTGCAGCAAAACAATGATACAGAGCAGTTGGACAACAGTGAAGATTGAGGGAGTATGACTTGGACTCTAGGCAATCGAAGTTGGATTTTGGTTTTTGATAACCTACACATTGACTATGCAAGAGCACCGGCTATGCATTTGATATTTACTATATTAAATTTATTTTGAATTGAAAGTCAACTTTGTAATATCTGTAATATTCATATTGAAGGCCCACTTTGTAAAGTTGTGAGATATATATGTAAGATCTTTTTGATAAAGATGAAAAAAGTTGATGGATAATTAGATGAGTTGTTGAGCAAATGGTAGAGTAGAGAATGACATAGATGATTGAAGAACTATAAAGGAACTATCAAATCAATAGTGTTTCTTGTTTTTTTCATGACTGAGAACACTTTGTAACCTAATTTACTTTGTAAGAGTTGTAAGCTCAATTGGCCCCTAACATGGTGTTGTGAACCTTTAACAGGGTTGTAATTCCTTTAACAAGGAAATTTTCTATGTAATATTCAGCTCCTTACATGGCTAGGTCTCCTAGCATGGACATTATACTTTGGTACATGCTTTTGGGTACCATCGCCACCGAGTTTTTCCCTTCGCCAGTGTTTCCTCAAAAACAAAATATGGTGTTATGAGTACTATGTCATTTTCTTATGTTATTTTATTTACTGCAAGTTTATGGTTAATGTTTAAATGGTTGAATAATTTAATTAAGTTCTATAATACTTATTCACCCCCCTCTCAGTATTATCCAATCCTAACAATTGGTATCAAAGCTTTTGACCCTTGGAGAGAAAGTCTAACAGCTTGAGGGAGATCGGAATAGATTTGGACAGTTTGCAAGAAAAATTTAATTCTGCACTTGAAGACCTTGACAAAGAAAAAGAAGAAAATGGAGAGTTGAGAATCAACATGTGAAGAGCTGAGAAATTTATAAAGAAACTCAAAGAACAACTTGAGCTTTCCAAAAATCAAAGACAAGATCTTATGGTTTAGATAAAAGAGGATTTAGATGAAGACAATTCAGATCAGATGAGGCAACTAAAAGAAGAGAATGAGACCTTGAAACTTGAAAATGAGACTATGGCTAAAGAAATACAGATACAAAAGGATGCTAAGAAGAAAGTTGAAGAAGATTTAAACAGTGCATTAGATCAAATGAAGAATGAGGCTGACAACAACAAGAACAAATATCTAGAAAATGGAGAAATACAATCAAATTATAAAAGGTGAACTTGTTGAAGAAAAGAAACACATTGAGAAATTTCACACCCACAGTGATTTGATTGATGAACAGAGAGACAAACAGAAACCTAAAGTAGATGCTACTAGATCTTTCCCTGATGGTAGTAAAATAGAATCAACCTAATTGGATGATCATGGCCTTAGGGGGAGCATTGGATACAGACATCAGAATATATCCCACCCCAAAATTTATGGATTGAGCTCCAGCGAGCTTGGGTATGAACTTAGCTGACATGATGGAACATACATCTCAGATCGCAACATCAGCTAACACATATATTTAGTACGCGAGATCTAACAGCTGACTAGATAGTTTTGAGTAAAAGTGAAACTTATGACTTAAACTTGTATAAAGCACCATTCGATGACCTATATCTTTACCATTTGATTAACAGAGAACTAAGGAGATCAGAGAGAAAAAAGATTCAGACTATTCTACATTTTTCGTGTGTGATCGATTGAAGCATAAAATGTGGAATTCAGTGGAAGAAAGGTATTTACATCATCTAGCTATGGATGCACCTGTTATTTTCAATGTTGTAGATTGACCTAGGTACAAATTTAAGAAACATCCATTTAAGTCCTGTAAAGAGGATCAGAAGGAGCATTTTCTCAAACCCCGTATGACATATTACACACAGAAGATATTAGGGCTTACATACATTGTAAGTATGATATACAGGGAATTGATGATATATCAACTAAGATGGAGTATATGAGTGATAATGGAATTATGAAAGAATTATACAAACACATTGATCAGTTAAGCATAATGAAGATTCTTGTCTTATGTGAATTCGATGAAGATGAATGGCTTAAAATACTATTGAGCAGGGTTCATGATCAATTCATTTGGATAGGTGATCAACCTGCAAAGATCTATAGTGACCTAATTCATGAAATCACTGGACTGGACAACACTAGAGTCATCCCTATTGTAGAGAAACATGTAAAGAAAGAATTTGAAACCCTAACTCATTCTAAATGGGATAGATGGGCAATGAAAGTGAATGACATCTTTCATCAAGATGTGAGATTGATTGTTATGATACTTGGGTAAAAATTATACTATGGTAGCAGACCTAACTCAGTATCTGCAGGAGTAATCATGATGGCATGGAGAATGGTGAAGGAGAATGTGAAATATAACCTATGCAAAGTTTTGGCACAACAATTTCTTGAAAATGTGAAGCTAGTAAAGAAGGACTGAACTAAGACCTTTATATTTGGTTCATTGTTGATGCATATTTTTATTCATATTGAGAACAAATTTCCTATATTTCATCCTAGTGGTTGGAAATCTAGGATACCTAATGGTATTCTAATTTTGCAGAGTTACAAGAGACTGAATACTACTTGGGTTGATGGAGAATTGTTTTCTATGATCAAGATCCTACAAAGACAGATGAAAACTAGATATAGGATACATGAGGACATTGTTGAAAAATACAAGGATACAATCTGTTTCATGGTTGAAACTAATTGTGTATGTTTTCAATCAGTCATACCTAGAAATAAATGGTGTTATCCCACGGGTTATGAAGTAAGTTCTGAGGTACTTACCATGCAAGTAGAACATGTTCTTGCATCAGAATTTGATCCATCAGAAGAAAGATGGGGAACATATGAGGAGAAATTAGAAAAGGTAAGAGAAGAACATAATAGAGGTATGAGGAAAAGAAAGATTGAGAACCTTGTACATGAATGTGGTGTAAAAGTTGGGTTGACAGAAGAAGAAGTGAAAGAAGTGAAAAAGAAGATGACAAAAAGATCTCTTGGAATAGCAAGTGGAATTACTGTAGCTTCTCCCACTCTCGAGGTAGTTATGGAAGACATTCCACCTCCTCCACAATAGAAAACAACACAATAAGTGAACATTACTCCTAGAGTAACTAGATCAAGCATGCAGACATTGCCTAAAGAGCAGAGCATAGTAAGAGAAGAGAAGAAAGAAGAGAAGCACATATGGAAACCTGACATGAATATGATAGAGAAGAGAGAAATAGAACAAATTAAATTAGTCATAATTAATAAATACTATGACAAGTATGAAGAATGATACAAGCTTAAGATTGAAGACATTGTGATTAACATTTACTTACTTTCAAAAAAGACTCGTTTAGAAATTGAAGGAAGTATACCTATAGACTTGTATGGGAGATTAGAGATAAGAAAACATGTAGCACAAATTGAGGATGATACAATCAGGAATCAGGAAATTGATAACATGCTGCCTGTAATATATGTAGAAGAAAGGGATAGAATATTCAAGGAATTAAAACCCTTGCTAAGGACCAAGGTAAGATTGTTGAAAATTAGGGTGAGGAAGTATGATGAAGTCACTGAGGAAACTCAGAAGGTACAAGAGAAGATACTAATGATTATTACTTCTGATAATCCCCCACCTCCTAAGACCACTTTGCCTACACAATTGGGAATGGGTGAAATCTCAAAAGAAACATAGACAACTACTAAGAAGAGCGAAGTAGATCCACCACTAGATTTATATTTTTATAGTGTGGCAGTGACTCTTGACACTTCTCAAGATGAAAAGGACCCTTTTGCAAGGAATATGGACACTTCTATAGTAGATGAAGCTAAACACAAAGCGGAAGAAGAGAAGAAGGAAGAAGAGAAAAAGAAAATAACAACAAAAGGATGAAAAGAAAGAGGTAAACACATCATCCATCTCATTGTTGGCAAGTGGTGATGTAAATTTTGATAGCATGGATGAATTTGAATTGGTCAAATTGGCATTTACTGCATTGAACAAAGCCAAGGAAAGATCAAAACATAAAGGAGACAAAAAGGCTAAAGTAATTACTAGATAATTTGATACTGTGAACAAATTGCTTCCAATACCTATTATTTTCCAGCACAAAGATGATATTGAAAATATAAGAATAAAACTTGATGAATTTTATGGGAACTATGAGAATTTGATGAAGATTGTAGAGGAGAAGGTAGAGAAGAATTATTTAGAGAAGAAGTTAACAGAATTTTGCAAGTCTATCACATGGGACATAGGCATTGTGAAAAATTGTTTGACAAATGCAAAGAGCTACATTGGACATGGGAGAAAATTGTTTATTTATTTCATGAATCCAATTAGGCATGTTCATAATGTAGAAGAAATTATTTCCAAAGAGAGGGAAACTCTGAGCAATATGATGGACGGTTGTGAAACATCTTCACAATCCACAACAGAGTTAGAAAAGGAAGTCACAAGAATTTTGGCTAAACTCGGTATATTGGATAATGAGAAAGGGAAAGTATTGACAAGATTTAATTTGTTGAAGACCTTTATCACTCCTAAGCTATCCATACTCAAATTTCATCTCTAAGACTTGGAGAAAGTGAAAACTGGTGAGCAAGCACTAAAACTATTATTTTGTCTGCACCTTTGTCATTGTTTTCAAAGGGGGAGAAGAGAAGAATATATATATATATATATATATATATATATATATAAAGAGAGAAAAGAAAAATATAATATGGGAGAAGAGACAAGAAGAGGAAGGAAGAAAATATAAAGAAGATAATTTATAACACTTATTCATTTTTTTTGTTAAGTGTTGCCATCAATGCCAAAGGGAGAGATTGTTGGAAAGTGATCAATTTTGTGTAAATGTGATTGAATTGTTGGTTGTAATTTATGGCAACACATCTGGGTTTTAGATCGATTCCTATAAAGATAAGTTTTGATGATTCATAAATTGACTAAGTATAGAAGTAGAGATATAGAAGTGTTTTGGATGTCAAAGATCAAGATTGATGAATTAGGGAAAGCGAGCTTAGAGGAAGACATTATGGGGTATGTATGAACTCCACCTAAGATTGATTTGGTTTTGGTTATGTCTACGATGAGTTAGAAAGAATTGAATTCAGATAGACTGCAACGGAAAAATGATACAGAGCAGTTGGACAGTAGTGAAGATTGAGGGAGTATGACTTGGACTCCAGGAAATCAAAGTTGGATTTTGGTTGTTGATAACCTATGCATTGACTATGCAAGAGCACTGACTATGCAGTTGTATTTACTATATTGAATGTATTTTGAATTGAAGGCCAAAATTTGTAATATCTGTAATATTCATATTGAAGGTCGACTTTATAAAGTTGTGAGATATATATGTAAGATATTTTTGATAAAGATGAAAAAAGTTGATGGATAATTAGATGAGTTGTTGAGTGAATGGTAGAGTAGAGAATGACATAGATCATTAAATAACTATAAAGGAACTATCAAAGCAATAGTGTTGCTTTTTTTTTCATGACTGAGAACACTTTGTAACCTAAATTACTGTGTAAGAGTTGTAAGCTCAATTGGCCCCTAACAGGGTGTTGTGAACCTTTAAGAGGGTTGTAATTACTTTAACAAGGAAATGTGCTATGTAATATTAAGCTCCTAATAGGGCTAGGTCTCCTAACAGGGACATTACAAATTAGTACATGCTTGTGGGTACCATCCCCATCAGGGTTTTCCATTGGCCAGGGTTTCCTCGAAAAAAAAATATGGTTTTATGAGTACTATGTCATTTTCTTATGTTATTTTATTTACTGCAAGTTTATGGTTAATGTTTAAATGGTTGAAGAATTTAACTAAGTTCTATAATGTTGATTCACCACCCCTCTTAGTATTATCCAATCCTAACAAATTCTCCACCATTTGTGCTCTTTCTGTCATCAACACTTCCTTCCCAATCAACATCAGTAAAAGTCTTCAAATCAAAGTTTCCTCCTTTCTTATACCATAATCCATAATATTTAGTACCATTAAGATATCTCAGAATCCTTTTGATAGCCATAAAATGAATCTCTCAAGGATTAGCTGAAAACCTTGCAACAATACCAAATGCTAATACAATATCAGGTCTAGTGTGAACAACATATTGAAGTTTACCAATCATGGATCTATAGGTAGTCTGGTTTACTTCTTTTGAATCATCATCCTTAGACAACTTATGTCTAGTAGGCATAGGTGTTCCAACAGGTCTCGAGTCTTCCATCCCAAATATATTTAGTATCTATTTGATGTACTTAGACTAATTAATGTATATACCATCCTTCATTTGATAAACTTGTAATCCAACAAAGAATTTGATTTCACCAAACATAGACATTTCAAATTCCTTACTCATAGCTTCAAAGAATGCTTTGCATAAATCATCATATCAAGTAAACAATATATCATCAACAAATATTTGTGCTAATAGTATCTTTATTTGAGGTCATTCTTTGATATACAAGCTACAATTGTCATTGGTTCTCTAAAATCCAAACTTATCAAGTAACCATGCAATCTTTCATATCAGGCTCTAGGAGCTTGTTTCAGCCCATACAATGCTTTGTGCAGTTTGAAAACCATATTCCTTTTGCTAGGATCTACAAAACCTTCAGGTTGCTCAATATAGACTTCCTCCTCAAGAATTTCATTCAGGAATGCAAATTTTACATCCATTTGATATACCTTATATCCTTTATGTGCAACATATGCTAGAAGAGTTCTGACTCCTTCAAGTCCTGCAACAGGAGAAAAAATTTCTCCATAATCAATACCCTCTTCTTGAGCATATCCTTTACATACTAATTGTAACACCCCAAAATTGGCATCTTGCAACCACAACTAATTTTGTTGCATTTGCCATTCTTCTGAATCATCAAAGTCCTATTGTACTAGGCAAATCTGAGTTTTGAATGACTCTACTTGACCTGAGTGTCAAATGCAGAAAACCCTAAATCTGCATGAATCACATACTATATTTAATTCCTAATTGGCTAAATAAACCCTATTATCAAATTAATTTATTTACAAAGTACTAGCACTTTAATTAAATTAAATTCACCCTTTTAGCTAAAATACATAAAAAGGAATTAAATAATATTTGATTATTAAATAAATATCCTCATTTCAATAATTGAATTTAATTATTCAAAATAATTGAGAAAATACATTTATGAGGTCATATTTTGTTTATTTAATCAAATAATCTCTCCAAAATCCTCACTTTAGTTCAGAAATGGAAACTTTGAGTTGACTGAAATTCAAAAGTGCAACTAATCAGTTAACTACTTCCTTCACTCAAAAAGACAATAGTTCACTGTTTCTCTCAAAGGAAACTTGCTAATTTGAACTGGATTTTGAGGTGTTAACTATTTCTCTCAAAGGAAACTTTCCATTCTAACTAGACTCTCAGTCTATAAAAGAACTTCCTCATTTCTCATTCAAGGAGGGAGAATTCATTGTTGCATCGAATCGCTGCCGCATTTTCAAATTCAATAGTTTTCATGCAATAGACTAATACCATTTTCTAAGATTAATCATGTCTAGTTTAGCTTCTTTCAAGCATTCTTAGATTAATCTTATTTCTATTTTACTATCATGTTCATTTCATAGCTTAATCTCATGCTTATTTCTTAGATTAATCTCACAATCTTTCATTCCTAGATTAATATTGCACTACATTTCTAGATTAAATCCTCCATTCTAGTAATGGTCTATGGTTGTTGGACTCTGGAACACTAAGAGCTTATTCAAAAACCCAGCTAGATAGGAGGCAACAGGTTGACTCAAGAAGGAATGCAAGATGGATGATTTCATATCCATTCTTGTATGTGATTGGTGAACAATGACCATGTTGAAGTGTATGGCTAAGTAAGAAGGCCACATTTAGCATAAAATTTTTGGCACCCACCATGGGGCAGAAGATTCAATTTATGGCCTCATTATTAACTTTTGCAATCAATTTTGTTTGTTGTTTTGATGTTGCATGTAGGTTTTCAATTATTTTATCATATCTCCTCAATGGCTTGGAATCTGTTTATGAAATTTTTATTGTAGGTTGGGGATGGTATCAGGAGCCTACAGTCTGAAAATCTAATTTTTATGATTAATTTTGTGTGATTTATATTTTTTTTTATGATTTTTCATACAAAATTAATTTTGAGCACCAATTAGAGAATTTATTTAAAAACTTTACATTTCTAGAAATTTCTTCAAATTCCAAATGGGGTCTTTTCTCTGAGTTTTTTATTTTCATGACAAATAATGACCGAAATAAATACATCTTTGAAATATGGTTTGTTTTGAAAATTAGGGTCCCTAGGGCACAAATTAAGGAATTTTTTGAAAATTATTACTATTTTGGAAAGCTCATTAATTTTTAAGAGGGGTTATTTCTTTCCATTTATATTTTTCTGGTCTAGATATATATCTAAAAATTGCATCTTTATGACTAGGTAAAAAGCATAAAAAAATCAAGGTGCACTTTTTCTAATTTCAATTGATTTGTATGTGTTTCCTTTGTATGCATGTTTTTTGTGTTACTGATGATCTATGTAGCACTTTGGAAATCATGGGATGAAGACAAATTGAGAAAACTACTAATGTGTTTGATGCAAGACGTTGAAAAAGAAAACTAAAACACAGACTACTAACAAATCATCTTGCAGGTTGCCTTGATCGATAAAATGCTAAACATTGTGCTTGCATTTTGTTTTTGTTTTATTAAAATAGGAACAAACATGCAATACTTTTTAAAATGAACTTCTATTTGGTGTTTTAGGGATGACAATAATGTCAGGAAACTATGCTCTCACCCTTTTGGGATGATCAGAAATCCAGAAACATCATTGTCATCTTCTTATGTGTCTAAAGTGTCTTCTAGTTTTGTAAACCCAAAGAATTGCATGGATGTATCCTCTCCCTTCGCCTTCGTGGATCTTGGGTGAAATAGAAATCTATACAAATCCTTTAGCTTGGATACCTCCTGAGAGCTTTAACAAAGTCAGTGAGAGTGGATTGCCCAAACGGTAACAGGCTAAAGCCAAGCCCTTCCAAACCGGTATATAAACGATGTCATTGTGATTAATCTCATAGTGAACAGGTTTTGATTGTGTTATACTGAGAAGAAGATCTCCCTTAGTACCCTTGTCATGTGTTAAAACCTATAGAATGTAACTTTTGTAGGCTGGGAGGCCTCCATAACAAAGCTAATTTGTCGCAAGTATAACCACCTAAATGGATGCCTTGACTACACACTTTGTTCTAGTAACCAAAATCCCTCTATCTATTGGTCTGGAAGGTCAGAGATTGACTAAGACTTATCACACTTTCATGGCTCTTATTAGAGACAACACTCCCTTGGGAAGTCATTACCCTTGGGATTCAAATCTTGGTGTGCCTGAGAAGTGAGTGCACTGTAAGGAGGAGCCCGTGCCTCCAAGCTTCTAAGTTGTCTGCTATGAGTAGGTGTGGCTAAAATTCATTTCAAGTGGGAATTCAACAGATATTGCCCTGGCTTACCTAGGATTGTGGTGTGTCTATTATTCTTTTTACAACAAACATTCTGCTTGATGTGTCTTGTGTGGGTGAAGCATCAAAAGAAACAATAAACAAATAAACATTCAAATCAAACATCAAAATGCTCAAACAATTCCAAATATTCACTTCTAGGTGTTAGCTATCAACTCTTGTCTAAGTTTCTGTATCTTCTATCAAACTCTGAACATCAGTTAACTTGCTGTCCAATTTCTATTATGTTGTGAAGGTTATGTCTGAATTTTCACAAAATATGTGTTCTCATGAAACAACACTACTCATCTATCTTTGACTGCAATCTGTTGACAGACTGACTCGTTGTTGTCTTACAATTTGAATTTTCTATGCTAGTCCAAGTGACCCATTATCTATTTCAATCTTATCATATTTGTCTATGCTGTCCTTATCCTGAGTTGTGAAAGAAGGTTCATCAACCTTGACTCAAGATTAGAGTCATTGCTATCTCTGTCTCAGTTGGACATTATCTCCTTTTTCCTTTGGTCTTGGACTTACTCAGCACTTTAGATATCAATTCAGTGCCTATCAGTCAATCAACTAATTCATCACACCTTCTTCAATATTCTAAGCAAGTGCATCATACCTTCGTACAATGTCTAAAAGAAAAGAAGAGATTCTTAGGAAACTTTATTCAAACATCTTCAAACTTTGGAATCTGAACTCCAAGGATTAAGGGGAAAAAGGATACTTCATCTGATGAATCCTCATTAAGATCAACCTGTCCTTTTCTATTTGATCATGATTCTCACATCTCCACACTTCCTTCCAACATAGATAAATCTTGGTATGACAATCCCATCTTTGATTAAGAACAGTTTTACGAAAATCCTATCTTTGATCAAGAGAATGTAGAGGGAACTATGATAGAATCAGATGAAACTCTTTTCTATCCACAAAAGAAAGATATTGCAAGCCAAGAAGTGTCTAATTATCCTTTAGAGAGAGTCTTTACTCGTTTGGGACAGTCTTATACATCAGCATTGGAGGAACTTCTTGAGCATAATCTCATCACATTGCCTCCAGCCACATCATGTGGATTCAGATTATTGAGTCCCTATTGTGCGTATCATCAAAGAAATAAGCATAAAACTTCATCTTGCATGGAGTTGAAACATAAAATCCAAGATCTCATAGATGATGGCATAATCAAAGTGGAAAATCCTAATGAATCATCTAGTGAAGATACTAATCTCGAGCATGATCAATATCAAGAATCCCTTTCTAGCAATGGTTCACATATCTCATCTACTTCTTCCACCATTCCTCCATCTCCTAAAGCTTCACCATCTCTATCAATAAATGGGCCTAATGATGACTATGTATACTCTCAAGGACTACCTCTAAAAGATCTCCAAGCTAATCAGCATATAGATGCAAGCCTTTCTCAGGCTTTAAAGATCATAGACCTAAAAATTACATGTTCTTCAATGCTTATCATTCCTATTAAAAAGGATTCTCCATCAACATGTCAAGAATCCTTCATGCAATACAAAACTCCAACCTCATCCTTAGAAGTGGCTCCATGTCAAGGAGACAATCCAAAGTGTGAAGAAAGAAATATCAGTGATGATAAAGTTTGAGACACCATCCATCCTTATCCAATGGTTGACCAAATTCACACATCTCAAGAGTCTCATGATGATTTTATCATCCCCTTCCATTTCTTCCTAGAATAAAATTTTACATCTCCTATATCTTATCCATCTCCCAAGCAAGATCAAGAAATCCTTTCCATCATCTCTAAGGAACCTATTGAAAATCAAGAGAAAAGTACCCTTTGTATACCATCTAATGATCCTTGTCAAGTTCAGAGCATCCCATCATCCCCTTGTCATGTCCTTCCATGTCCAAAAACTATCATTCCTCGAAAATCTCTTTCATAATGATAAATCACATCAAGCTTTAGATGCTCCTATCAAAATTACTCCTATCGAAGCTACTCATGCTCTTGTTGATATATAGATGAATTCTAAAGAGAAGAGCCTTGGTCATGTAGCTCACTCTAAATATATTGATATCCCTTCCACACCTTGTATCCCTCCTTTCAAACCTAATTTTTTTCCTTCACCATCCTCCAAGTCCATTCTTGGTCCTTATATCTCAAATCTAAAACTGTCAAACCTTCCTACTATATTAGGTCCTTATAATCCTCAATCCACCATGCCTATAACTACTAGCTTGTCATCCACTTACCCTATCTACTATCAAGATCAACAAAGACATACATCCTGGAACTCTCCCTATCAACCCATTCATATGAACCAGTCATATAAGCCCTATTCATCCACAATTCCTGAGTCTTTTGGAAGCAATTTGGATGTACAATGAAAAAATCATAAATATAGGAATCCACTTATATATGAAGATCACTATGTCCCATCTAATCAACATATGACTACAAAAAAAAAATACTCAAGAGACCACAAAAGTCCACTAAGAAAACAACTAAATCAAAGAAAATATGGGTTCCTAAATCCATTATGAAAGAATTGTGTTCTAAATCATCTGATACAAATAGAAAATCAAAAGCTATGTGGATTCCCAAGCATCTCTTAAAAATCTTGAACAAAAAGGAAAAATCAAAGTTGGCATCCAAGCTTCCAAAGGCTTCCACTCTGTCTCATTTCAAACAGTATTCATCTCCTAAACCTATTTTGGGTCATCATGTCCCAAAATCCATTGTTTTGAATACATCTTCATCCATCTTGGGTCCTTGTGTACCAAGATCCATATCAAAACCTAAATCCATTTCACACACTTTTCCTCTATCATTCCACTGTCCTTCAAGATGTGTGTCAATGTTGATCTTTCCTACACAAAAATCTGAATACTGCACCCAATATCCTACCCTTACCTACTATCCTTCCATATTGGGTCCTTACATTCCTTCTATTCCTCTCATCCAATCTATCACATAAATCCTTGGCTATCATCACCCTATCAGCATCTTTGAGCATACTTTCAAAGGCCTTGGCCCATCATAGCATATCCTTTCAAGGAGCACTATCTAAAGAGAAAGAAGCTAAAGTTCCTCAATAAATTCAAAAGTACAAAAAAATATATAAAAGAAAAAGTGCCTTGTTGAAAACCTGGTAAACATGCACCTTGGTAGAAAAAGTAAAGACAAATCAATCCTTCCTATGGTGAAACCACTTCTTGTGGTGCCTTGGATAAGTACCATGATGAAAACCTGGCAATTAGACATCAATCGTAATTCCTCCCACTTGCACTTTTCACTTGGGGGCAAGTTCCTTCCATGTCATCTTATCTATCATATCTTACATCTATCTAGCCCATGAGCATCCATTGCACCCTATCATGATCTTGCTTATCCCAAGCCTGTCCTTCCTATCTCTGAGCATTCTTACCATAACCCAAAACATTCACTTAGACCTCCATCACCTCTTATCATGATTGAGCTATCATAGCTGTATCCTATCCTATGAGATTGACCCCTTGGTCTTGATCAAAATGAAGAATGAAAAAAATAAAAAATTGTTTCTCAAAATGTCTCTTGACATGTCCACTCTTTTGGACCACATGCTTTTCATGACATCAGATCATTATCCAATCTGCTATCTAGCACCGCTCCATGAGCCTACATTGCTATATTCATTTTTCCCTAGCTTGGGTAATCTTGAGGAGACTGTCTTTGAGGGTCACATTCACCTTCTTCATTGATCATTGTCTTTTTGCCTCCTCCATCTGCTTTATAATCCATCTGCAATGTCCTACACCTTGCTAGACATTGGGGGAAAACTAATGTGATCTTGCTTGAGATCGAGTAATCTCTAAAAAATCTAAAAAATTGTAAAAAGTCCTGAAAAAATGATCATCTTGGTGAAAACCTAGCAATAGGTACTTTGATGCATCAACCAAAAAAATCTTTATTGACTATCTTTCAATGAACAGGTATCGGGGCAATCTAACCCTGACTCCTGAAGATTGAGCCCTATTCTAGGGATAGTCTTTTGAAAGGTTATCATCTATTAGGTGTCTAGGCAATCTAACCCAGATTCCTGGGAGTCAACATGCTCTTAGTTACCTTCAAGACACCAACTTACATGGATTGAAACTGGTCGTACTCTAGGGGTAACCTTCCTAGTCTAGGGGGAACTATCCTATTACTTTTTAGATCTGTCTCTTGTCAGTCACCAGTGGTTCTCACTATGTCTGCCTACAGTCTCTTAGCTATTATTGAGATCTCTCTACTTGTGAATCTCCTTTGCATCAGTCACTAGTGGTTCTCACAGCGTCTACCTGCTGATGTCCAGCTTATCCTACAATCTCTCTACTTGAGAATCTCCTTTGCATCAGTCACCAGTGGTTCTTACTACATCTTTCTGCTGATGTCCATCTTATCCTACGATCTCTCTACTTGAGAATCTCTCTTGCTTCAGTAACTAGTGGTTCTCACTGTGTCTATTTACTATCGATGTACTATTGATATTTCTCACAAAACAACACATATCTACAATTCGACATCAATCTGTTACAGTTGGAGTTATACTCAAATGCTCTATCTCTCATTACTTTGTCTTGGAGTTGTACATAGCTTTCAGTCACTTTTGTGACACTTTGGTTCCTCGGTGAACCCTCCTGACTTGACACTGATCCAGAGTCATAAGCCTAGAGAAAATCAAATCAAGTTTTTCCTTGTAGTATGAGTCAATTCAGTCATCATTGTTTTCTACTAGGGGCATGGTTCCCCAATCAGATCACCTCATTGTTAGGTATCTGAGAAATCTAACTCAAATCCCTGAGGACCAAGTGTTGTTTTGGAGATGATTCTTGAAATCTTAATCTATTAGGTATTTGAGCAATCTAACTCAGATCCCTAAGGATCCAGCTTCATTCTGGAGATGGTTCTTGAAATATCATATATTAGGTATCTGAGAAATCTAACTTAGGTCCCCGAGGATCAAGCTCCATTCTAGAGATGGTTCTCAAAATATCACTAGGGGCATAGGTCCCTAAATTTGATCACATCTTTGGACTCTGCCAGAGTCAGTACTCTTGTCACTTCTCAAGGACAACTCACTACTGACACAAATAGGTGTTTCTCAACACCACACTCAACAGTTTTTTTCAACACTTTCTTTAGATACATTTGTGTTTCTAAAACACACATTGGATATCATAATCGTAAACAATAGATTGATAGCAATCAAATACAAAGCACTCACAAGCACAATGGTGTTTTTCAATACCCCTATACCCACACACATCTCAAAAAATTTGAAACATGCTAAGTTATGATTGAAATTATCTTTGTATGCTGCTTGTTCTCATTGATTTTATTTATCTTTTCTTTGTCTACTGCCTATTGGTGAGGTCAGAATTATCTCCTTGACTGTTATTGCTCTGCTTGTTTACTGGTGTACTCTTACTATATCAAACTGGAAATAATGTTTAGGTCATCTTGGATTTTGTGCCCCGATGCTTACATTAGTTTCCCATATCTTATCCAGTGAAAGTAATATTCATATTCTTATGGTTGCAGTGGCACCAGTAAGGATTGTATTGACTCCAGTTTTCCAAAAATGCTCTATGATGATAACTTTTCCAATGGGTCCACCAACCCGATCCTAGGGATTGCATCTAGCATAGGATTGCACTTTCATTGCATCTAGCATAGGATTTCACTTTCATTTCATCTAGAATAGGATTGCACTTTCATTTTCATCTAGCATAAGATTGCATGTTCATTCTAGACTTGCATTCTAGACAACATTTTGGTGTTCACTTCATGTGTTCTCCTTGATTTGTATGATGAGGGGTTCTTCTTCACCATTTTGGCTTTATCACTAATACCCAAGTGTTTGATCCTTGCTCTTGCTCTTCAATTCCAAATGCTTTGAACTGGAATCTAATTTTCAAAAGTGTTCCATTTTTAGGATCAAAATCAAAATCTGACACTTCTATATAGCTCAAAATCGCATTTTAAATCTTGCAACTGACGCGATCGGACGCTTGTGTAGTCAAATTTTTGATGTCACTTTCTTGTCAGAATCATATCCAATCAGCATCTTCTCAAATCTTTGACAATTCCATCAAAATCCAACTCTGGTCAAACTTGGTCAACTAGACCTTGAATTCACTCAAAATTTGCTTTTGCATCTTCCAGATTATTCTGTAATCTATTTTGAGTTCTTCTCAACCTTTGATTCAACTTTTATCTATGATTTATCACTTTTAATCACCATTATGGCATGTCATCTTTCCATTTCTCTCCCAAGGGGGCAGGATGATTACATCATTGAATCACTTTCAATCTATCTTAATCAATTTGATCTGATTTCAATATATTAGGTGTCTGGCCGATCTAACTCGAATTCCTGAGGATCAAGATTTTTTCTAGAGATGATTCTCAAAATATCATCTATTTGGTGTCGGGGAAATCTAACCTAGATTCTTGAGAGTCAAGCTTCATTCTGAAGATGGTTCTTGAAATCTCACTTCCAGGTATTGGGGAAATCTAACCCTGACTCCTGAAGATTGAGCCTCGTTCTGGGGAAATTCTTTTGAAAAGTGATGATCTATTAGGTATTGGGGAAATCTAACCCAGATTCCTGAGAATCAAGCTTCATTCTGGAGATGACCCTCAAAAGCTCTATTTAACCAGTGTCTCAGCAATCTAATCTTGACTTCAAAGAGTTAATCTTTGTTCTAGAGATGGCTCTGAAAACTTTGTCAATTCTCGAAATCAATCTCAACTATTCCTCTATGTTTCAAACATCAGACTATTATTTCAATCAATGCACTACTCACACATCAATTCAATGAGGGGGAAAATGTAACACCCCAAAATTGGCATCTTACAACCACAACCAATTTTGTTGCATTTGTCATTCTTCTGAATCATCAAAGTCCTACTATACTAGGCAATTCTGAGTTTTGATTGACTCTACTTAACCTAAGTGTCAAATGTAGAAAACCCTAAATCTGCATGAATCACATACTATATTTAATTCCTAATTGGCTAAATAAACCCTATAATCAAATTAATCTAATTACAAAGTCCTAGCGCTTTAATTAAATTAAATTCACCCTTTTAGTTAAAATACATAAAAAGGAATTAAATAATATTTGATTATTAAATAAATATCCTCATTTCAATAATTGAATTTAATTATTCAAAATAATTGAGAAAATACATTTATGAGGTCAAATCTATTTATTTAATCAAATAATCTCTCCAAAATCCTCACTTCAGTTCAGAAATGGGAACTTTGAGTTGACTGAAATTCAAAAGTGCAACTAATCAGTTAACTACTTCCTTCACTCAAAAAGACAATAGTTCACGGTTTCTCTCAAAGGAAACTTGCTAATCTGAACTGGATTTTGAGGTTTTAATTGTTTCTCTCTAAGGAAACTTTCCATTCTAACTGGACTCTCAGTCTATAAAAGAACTTCCTCATTTCTCATTCAAGGAGGGAGAATTCATTGTTGCATTGAATCACTGCTGCATTTTCAAATTCAATAGTTTTCATGCAATAGACTAATATCATTTTCTAAGATTAATTATGTCTAGTTTATCTTCTTTCAAGAATTCTTAGATTAATCTTATTTCTAGTATACTATCATGTTCATTTCATAGCTTAATCTCATGCTTATTTCTTAGATTAATGTGGCAATCTTTTATTCCTAGATTAATATTGCACTACATTTCTAGATTAAATCCTCCATTCTAGTAATGGTCTATGGTTGTTGGACTCTCAAACACTGAGAGATTATTCAAAACCCCATCTAGATAGGAGGAAAAATGTCAACTCAAATAGGCATTCAAGATGGATCATTTCATATGTATTCTTGTATGTGACTAGTGAACAATGACCATGTTGAAGTGTATGGCTAAGTAAGAAGGCCACATTTAGCGTATACACTAATCTTTCCTTGTTTCTGGAAACTTCTCTTTTTTTTCGTTCATCTTGTTTCTAAAAACCCACTTAGTACCAATCAAATTCTTATCTTTTGGTCTAGGTACAAGAGTCCAGGTTTTGTTCTTTTCTATATTCTCAATCTCTTCATTCATTGCTTCGATCCAACTTTCATCGTTCAATGCATCTTTAATAGTTCTAGGTTCAACTTCATTAAGAAAAAATGTACCCTTAATTTTTTTCCTTGTCATTACACCTTCTGTCTAATCTCTAATTATTTATTCAGGTGTGTGATGCCTTCTGACATATTTTGCAAGTATAGGATCCTTCCTTCTTGATTCTGGACTTGTTCCACTTGGTTCACCATGCTCAAAATTTTTCTTATGTTCTTCTCTCTAATACTCGAGTTCCACTATCTGAGACTCAGGTGCCTCTGTCTGAGAATTGGGTGCCTCTATCTACAACTTGGTTCCCTCTGTCTATGACTTGGTTTCTTCAGTCTGTGACTTAATTTCCTCTACCAATAGCTTGGGTTGCACAGGGTGCAACTCAGGTTGAACTGTTTGAGTTTGTGCAGATGAATTCAATGGTTGATGGGGATGTTGTCCAATCACCATTGCTTGTATTTTAGGTATAGTATCAAGTTCATAATACAAAAATTTTATGTAATCATGAGGCTCTTTATTGCTTTGTTCTTCACCTCTTTCTGCAAATTCATCAATCCTTACATGCACACTTTCTATGACTTTATGAGTAGAAAGATTTAAACATTTATATGCTTTGCTTTTATAGGAGTAGCCTGGGAATATACCTTCATCACCTTTTACATCAAATTTTCCATTTCTTGCTTCCTTCAATATGTAACATTTACTTCCAAATACTTTTAAATAATGAACATTAGGTTTATAGCCATACCATAATTAAAAAGGTGTCCTCTCAGTACCTTTCTTGAGTTGAACTTGGTTCAAGGTGTGAATTGTACTGCTGATGGATTCCTTATAGTATTTGGTAGCAACATTCTTTTCAATCATCAAGGTTCTTGCACAATCCATAATGGATATATTCCTTCTTTCTTCTATACCATTCTGATGTGGAGTACATGGGGCAGATACTTATCTTTTGATTCCTCTTTCATTGCATAATTTATTGAATTCATTTGAGATGAATTCTCCTCCTTTGTCAGATATTAAGAATTTAAGTTTCTTTCCTGATTCTTTTTCAACTCTGGCAAGGTACCACTTGAACTTCTGAAAAGATTCTGATTTTTATTTGAGAAACATAACAGTCAACATTCTGGAATGGTCATCAAAAAATAGAATGAAATACTTCTCACCTGTGTAACTTGTTTTTCTAATTGGTCCACATAAATCAGTATGTACCAATTCAAAAACTTCTTTTGTATTGTAATTCTTTATCTTGAAGCTAGTTTTTCCCATCTTCCCAATTTGACATTGTTTGCGTATTGCTAATTCAGGTTTCTTTAGAATAGGAATTCCTCTTACTCTTTTGTTCTTGCTTCTGTTAACTAGGTTATCAAAGTTTACATGACATAACCTTTTATTCCATAACCAACTTTCTTCTACTTGTGCAATAAAATATGAACTTTCAGTGAGTTCAAGATAGAATAGATTACCTTTTGTTTGCCTGCCAGTTCCAACTAGGTTCCCCTTACCATCTAGGAGCTTGGCCTTCCCATTCATGAATTCTACCTTGAAACCAATGTTATTCAGTTGTGCCACAATTAGTAGATTGTGCCTTAGTCCTTCAACCCAATAAGCATTATCACATTTGATTCTTTCTCCTAAAGCAATACAAACTTTACCTTTCACATAGTAGGGTTCATCATTCCCAAAACTCACACTCCCACTATCATAGTGCTCAAGATGTTCAAATTTGGTTTTTATCACCAGTCATGTGGTGAGAACAACCACTATCAATTATCCAAGTGTCATTCTTGCTAATATGATAATATAGTGTTGTCTTTTCATTATCTGACTCATCCTTAATAGAAATATAAACCATTTCATCTTCATCTTCATCACTCTGATAATCTTTAGCAATATAAGAATATTTCTTACCTATGTCTTTGTAGCTTTTGTAGCTTTTGAAATCTTTCTTGCCTTTTTACTTGTTGAAATTTCTCTCACTTTTGTCTTTCTTTTTTGGACACTTAGCAGAAATGTGACCAACCTCATCACATGAAAATAAAATCAATGGTATTCTTCCTTTGAACTATCCTTTTCCTTTTGTAGCTCTCCTTGCAAGTAATGCTTCAATGATTTCCAGATCTTCATCATCAGATTCATCATCAGTGTCACTGTCAATATGTTTTCCAAAAACTAAATTGATAAATATCATTTTTACTAAAGAATCTTTGTAATCATGAACACTTATATTTAGGTATTAGTAAACCTTAGGATAACCTATGATGGAATTTAGTTTGAGATAATATGAATCAATTAAATCCAATATGATAAGACATTCTAAAGGAGAACTTTATATTCTAACTAATTAACAAATATTACTAAAATAGTTGCTTTACTTGATCAACTATATACTCAAAATTATACCCCTTGTATTAATATCAATAAGCTCCCCTTATTTAAGCAATAGTTAAATTTGAAAATAAAATAATTAATAATATTCAAAATTTAAACAATCAATCTCCTCACAACACTAACTCCAAAATAATATAAATCTAATTAAACTTTTAATCACTTTTATAACTCAATTGTATTCCTTAATCTATATAACTAACAAGCTTTATTTAAGGTCGTATGCACAAAATAAACAAATCAATAAACCCATTGA